>VDFB02149938.1:0-29838 GCA_007258455.2 Sequoia sempervirens
TTTATCATTCCCATATCATTTATTATTCATTATCATTCTCATTATCATCATCCTTCTCATATATCATTATCATTGTATCATTATCCTTTATCATTTTACCATTTATCATTTCATCATTTAATCATTTAATCATTTCATATCATTTCATCACCATTATCATTTATCATTTATCATTTTATCATTCATTTCATTACCATTCGCATTTATCATTTTATCATCATTTCATTATCATCATATTACCATTTTACATATCATTTATCTTTTCATCATTATTCATACCACATTCATTATCTATCATGTCACGATGCATTGCATACATTGCAAAATTCAAAAATAAATTAACATCTCACATATATACATACATCATCACAAAATCATTGCATTCACATCATCATTACTACACCATCCTGCATCATAATGATTAGTCCACAAAAATAATAACAACATATCAAAATCCATCTCATATCATAAATGCATATAAATAACATCCATATCATATCACAAATGCATCCACATAAACATCATCAAAAACATCGCCGCTGCATATCATCGCTCATCAAAATAATACAAATGTCCAAATGTCCAATGAAGCTAACAAGGTCAGAACATCATACATAAGACATGATCAAAACTCAATATACATAATGAATCAGCCCCAAAATAGCTAACTGGTGGATGCCCCTGAAGGAGCTGGTCCGGAAGGAGGTGGCCTGCCACTAGTCCCGGCATCAGGATCCCGTCGAGGCCCTGTAACCTCTCTATCATGTGTCGACGTCCGTGATCGGGTCCTGGTCCTGCTGTGCGATCTGGGATATGGCTCTCGCCGCTCGGGAGGGCATAACTCCTCATATCGAACTCTATAGTACTCGGCCTCCCTGGCAGCCTCGAACCCCTCTGCAATGGCCTCTCGTAAGGAGGTACTCTCTACGGTACCCATCAGCCTCTATGCCACACTCTCGGCCTCCAGTGCTCGCCGTCTAAGGGCATCCCTCTCCGCTATCAACTGTGACACCTGGGAATCCGGGACATGTACCTGTGCCTATGCCTGTGCCTGTACCTATGCCTGTGCCTGTGCCTATGCCTGTGTCTGGGCCTGTGCAAGCTGTGCCTGTAACTGCACTATCATGCTCTGAGCCTGCGCTAACTGACTCTGTAGCTATGCTTGCTGCCCCTAAAAGGTCTGCACCTGACCCTGCAAAGCATCTATCTGTGCTTACTGAGACAAGGATGTCACCCTAATCACTATCTGAGGCCTACCCCCAGATCTGGTCCACCAAGGAATCGGTACTCTGCCTAGGCTATCTAGTCTCTGCTGCCTCTCCTCATCCCCATCATCTCCATCATCTCCATCATTTGCACTATCCTCCTCCTCCCCATCTCCACTCTCCTCACTCTCCTCTCCCTCCTCCTCCTCTCCTCCACCCATAGCCTGCTCCCCTCCACCCATAGCCTACTCCCCACCGGCCACACCTCCCTGTATCCCTGCTCCTGGCTATGGTGCTACTCTGATCGCCCGTGCCTCATCTGGCACTGTGAACCATGGAAATGGATGTGTGTGAAAGTACTGGGCATAATCATCTATCGTCGCTGCATCCAATACCTCTAGCCTATCCGCCCATACCTCAGGCTGTAATGAGGAGTACTCTATATACACTGCCTGGTATGGAATGCATGGCCCCCATCCTACATCCCCCTTGCGCCGCCCATAATGAGCAACGCCCTGGGGCATCCCCTGAGTGAATCCAAACTGCCTCAGAACACGTAGTGCCAGAAACCTCTCAATAATAAAGGGCGTCCGCCCTATCAGATATCATGGTCGGAAAACAAAAGGCATCTCTAGGTGATCGGTCGCCCATGCCTCGCAGTCTGCGTAGGGCCTCCATATCACCGCATCAACATCATCCAAAACTCGCCGCCAGTACTCTACCTTGCCCAGCCTCTGTTGGACAATTGCGCCAGAATATACATACACATACGGCCTCCCTGCTAGTCTTGCTCTAGTGCAAAATTGGATGCCGTGATAGCAATGTGCTCCGCCCAGATCTGTAACAATGTAACTCCACTCGCCAAGCTCGTCGATCCTCTGTAAACAATCCGATGTAGATCATGGTACATCTTTGCTAGGAGACAGCTACCCCAGGCAAATCTCCATGGCTGAGTGATCATCCACTCTAGCATCCTCCCCCAACCCATGGCGAATCCCTTGGACCAATGGTCTGGTCCAAGGAAACCTCTGACAAATGCAGCCAACACCGCTACTAGAGCAAGATACCTGCTGAAATCATCCCAGTCTATCTAGTAACCGCGCATATGCGGGGATGGCCACATATGCTGGCGCCCCAGGTCCCCACCAATCTCCTGGTGGTCGCCAAGCCACAAGGGCACCAACAACCGAAATCCCTAGAATCTGGTACACATCCTCCGGCGTCACACTCATCTCACCCATCGGCAGGTGGAAAGTGTTATGCTCTGAGTGCCATCTCTCTGCCAAAGTAGTGAATAGCCCCCTGTTGGCCCGAATGCCTCGCGGCATGGCCAACAATGGTCCCAATCCATGATGCGCTGTCACGTAACTCTCTGCTGAAGTCGGCTCTCCTATCTGTTCCCAACTATAATGGGAACCCGACTCTCTGATCACGGAGGGCTTTTGAAAGCCTCCTATTTTGTTCACCCATCACAACAAATCCATCAAATCAGACTCATATCACATAACATATCAATGACCCATATCAAGTGCTACATCAATCTATCAGCATGTCAAATCAATCTACTCTATAATCATTTACTATTTGTTTTTCTTTTCAGGAAAGCAAATTTATCAACACACATCATTTTCTATTTGTATTTCAAACACGAATGCAAATTTTTATCTCCATTTTTTTACTATTTGTTTTCTATTGCAGAATGCAAATTTATCACACATCTACTCTTTGTTTTTCAAAATCATGAGAAGCAAAGTTATCCAAATCATTCAGTTTACTCTTTGTCGTTCGTCACAAAATTATCAGCTATCTACTCTTTGTTTTCTATTGTGGAAGCAAAGTTATCAGTTCTCTATCAGATTTTCTATCCTATCAGCATGATGGCCCTACAATTTATCTATCTATTGACTAAGGAAGAAATTTTAATCATCATTTTTCATCACATTAGCGTTTTGGGAAAAATTTCCTAAATGTGCAATTTTGTCGCCCATATGCGCTAAAAACCCATATGCACTAAAGTTTTTCTCAGTTGCACTACACTGTTTCCCCGATGCGCTAAAACTTCATATGCGCTACTCTGTATCTCAGATGCGCTACGCTAACTCCCAGGTGCGCAACTCTACCATTTTTGGACCAAACCCTAAATACGCAGTTCTGTGCCCTAGATGCGCTAAAACACCTACTAGCCGATTTTTCCCTATATGCGCCACTCTATCTATCGGATGCGCTAGAGGATCATTTTTTACCCTATCCCTAGATGCGCTATGAAAATTCCTAGATGGGCCAAAGGATTTGTCAAATGCGCTAAAACGTTCAGAAATTTTTTAATCTAATTTAAAAAACAATCCAAATTCGATCTCAAAAGCAAAAATTGACAACATAGATGGTTCGAATCACTCACCAGTGGTCCATACGCCGCTGGTCTCTGATATCGTTGCGGTCGCTCGAACCTATGTCTGTGCATGGGGATCACCATCTCACCAAGTCACTCTCAGAGCTCAAATTTTACTGTAGCAGCAGGGTGAAAATGACACTTCATTTTACCCCTTTTACCTTATAAGGGTCTTTTTAGGATGGGCATTAATGGCATTTTTCATTTTCATCCTCTTTTTCCTTTGGGGCATCGACCACACCATCACTCGGGGAGCTAAATCACTATTTCCTATAAGCTATCAATTTCTTCTTCCGTGATTTACCTCCCGAGGGGGCATCATCGACAATAAAAAAATCAGAAACATATCAGGGGCAAATTTTTTATTTTTCTTTGAAGCAATGCGTTTCACACATCACTTCAAAGAGGGGCAAAATGTATACGCATAAAAATGGTCATGTCTATAATCTTGGCAATTAATTAAATATTTATTATTTAATTATTTCTTCTAAAGTCCTCTACATATGATTAAATTTAATTAATTTAATTATATTGTTCATTCATCTTATTCTTTTCTTCGTAATTAAATAAATTTATTTTTATTTAATTATTTTCATATGTCCACTTAATTAATTAAATAAATACATTATATTTATTTCTTAAATTAATTATCATTTGTTTGAATTTAAATTCAAATCTTTGATTTAATTAAATTCTAAATATCTTTTCTTCTATTTTAATTTCTTCTAATTAATTAAATGTTTCATTTAATTAATTTATAAAGGGATTTTAATTAAATCTTATTTAATTAAAAATATCTTATGCTTTCTTTCCAAATCAAAATTAGGTATTTTACCTAATTGTGCAATCTTCTCATATCATAATCAAATATTTTATTTAATTATGAGATATTTTGCTTTTTTCAATAAAACATGATTAAAGCTCTCTTCTTATCACAAGCTTTCTTCTGCTTTTAAAAGCTTAATTAAATATTTTATTTAATTAAGAAAAGCTGAATGTCATCCACAAATAAATAATTGATTTTTTTAATTAATTATTTATCAGCTTTAAATCTTTCTTTTATTCTTTTAAAGAAAGATGATTTCTTATCTTCTTATCTTTTCATCTCTCATGAAAATAGAAAAATCTTATTTTTAGGGTTCTTCTATTTTCTCCTTCAATTTCATCTTTCTTCAACCGTTCGATCTACCAGAAATTATCACAACCGTTAATCGAGACAGCCAATCAAAATCAATCGAAAAACTCTATAAATACCTATGTGAATCCAAGCATTGATAATAGGTAATTAATTAGAGTTCATGCACTTAATTCATGTAGAGTTCATTTATCATAGCATCATGTTTATTTCAAGTTTATTATTTCAAATCATCATCATAGCTTAATCTTGCATCTACATCATAGCAAAATCTCATTCTTTAGGAAGACAGTTTGTTGAGCCTAGCCTACAATCTGAGAACACAAAGCTGGAATCGACAAAAACACTAAAGATAGAGGACAATAGGATGACAATGGAAGCAGGATATTGAGTTTGCACTTCTTTACTCTTTATATTTTTCTTTGATATAATGTCCTATTGGTGTGTTTGAACAGTTATTTTAATTCGTTTACGCACTCATATTTTCATACAATAATGCTTAACCTATCTAAATGATGCAAAAATAGAAGGAAAAAAGACACAAATAAACAACACTTAACAACTCAAGATAGGGCTACATTAAATTGAAACAAAATAAAGATAAACAAGTAGATTTTTACCTCGTTCAAGCTGCTCCTTGGTTGGCCCTTTGATGACAAGATGGATGAAAATGGATTCAAATGAGCTAAATGAGATGAGGATTCAAATGAGCTATGTAGGTGGTTGGATTGATGAATGCAAAATGGAAGTGATCTAAGCTTGAAAGCATGCAACAATGGAGGTTTGAAAGTATGAAAGTGCTTGAGAGCTAGAATGCAAAAGTGTGTGAATGCCTAATGTGTAAAATAAGAGAAAATTTCTCATTTTAAGAGAGGAATTCTCTAAAGAAATGGACAGTTGAGATCTTGCCAACATGGGCAAGATGAAGGGTTGTGGTGAGTTGAGGAATCACAAGCCCTTACATCTTGCCATGTGGAGGATGACGTGTGCACAAGTGAGTTGGAAAAGAGACATGTGAGGTGGAGGTACTTGCAAGTACCTTGGGATGAAGAGAAGATTTCCTCAAAAATGAACTTTTTGTTCCCATATGAGAGGAAAGTGACATATGAGAAATTTTAGTCATTCTCAAAAATCCCCATGGGGAAGAGAGAAGTGGTTGGGGAAATAAATATGAATTTTAAATTCATATGTTTGGGAGTACCTTGGGGATAAAACAAGGTTCTCAAAAAGGTTACTTCTCCACATGTGAGTGATGTGACAAGTGAGGAGTTTTAGAACTCCTAACAACTTGCATGGGGAAGAGGAGAGTCTTGGAGGGATAAATGTGAATTTTTAATTCACATGGGGAAGAGGGGAGTCTTGGAGGGATAAATATGAATTTTTAATTTACATGGGGAAGAGGGTCTAGGCTAAATGTGGAAAATGTGAAGGTTGACCAAAAAGATATGCTAAATGTAGCAAGGGGATTATATTAAGGTTGCGCAAACATGTGATTAAGAAACTTAATAGAAGATTAGAAACAAGTGGGAGAATATGGAGGATGTGACATTAATCCTAATCATGGATTAATTAAATTAATCCATATTAGAAGATGGTTATGGAGGATGTGATAAGGGGAGAGAAAAACAAGAATTTAAAATTGATTTAAATTTAAAAAGATCAAATGATTAAATTAAATGAATTTTGTATGTTCATTTAATTTAGAGAGGAAATGGTGATACTTTAGGAATCTTAGGAATAAATCATTTAATTAATATTGATGAAATAGATAGATAAGGGAGATAGGTTTGACCATGTGGGAGTGGTCAAATTTGGATGTCTACAACCCCTCTTTGAAGTAATGTGTTTACAAGTTGCTTCAAAGAAAAATTTGCTGTTGATGTTGACAATTTTCTTTTTTGATGCCCCAGACACTTCAGATGTTGATTTCAAGTGATGACAGATATATGCCCCCTCAGGAGATAAATTGGTGAATTTTTGAATTTTTAGGATTTTTTGGAATTTTTCAAAATTTTGATGATTTTTCAATGATTTGATGATGATCTCAAAATTTTATGATTAAGAAATGATTTATCTCTTGAAAAATGATGTATAAGCCACTTGGTGATGATTTGATAAATTAAAGCCCATTTGAAAATAAAATAAAACAACCCCATAAAAATGCCACTTAATTAACCTTAGAAAGGTTAAAAAGAGTGATTACAAGTTTATTTGAGCATTTTCATTTTGAAAACTTGATAGTGAGTGAGTGATTTGTGAAAATTTGGTGAAATGGTGATCCCTTACCACACGCATCAGTTAGAATGGGCCAAGTGTCACAACCATCGGGCAGCGTACGAACCTTCGGTATGTACCTTGAAAACTTCCCTCGTAATTTGTGCAATTCATTTTTCCCTCCATTTTCTCTTTTGAATTCAGCTTTTGTTACTTTAGCATGTATGATTACCGAAATAATGCATTCATTGTCTGTTGTAGCACATTCATGAACATAGCAAATAGGATTAGAATTTTAGTGCATAGGATAAATGAATTAGCACATAGGCTCCTATAGTGCACAGGTGACCCAAAGTAGCTCTTTCATGAACTATTTTAGCGCATTGGTGCATTTAGTGCTTGAAGGAATTGGTTTAGTGCATAGGGTGAATCGGCGCATTGGGACCCTATTCTGACACATTTGTGAAATTTCCCAACACATTTGTTAGTTTTGTGCATTGAAGCTCTGTTTCAGAGCATTGGTAAATTTTTCTAGTGCATAGAGTTTTTTAGCACATTGGAACACTATTCTAGCGCATTGATGATTTTTAAACTAGATTGGTGATTTTTTTTATTAGACTCCTTGATTTCGATAATGTTTGATTGTGTTAGCCTTTGATTTGATGATGATTGATGATGTTGATAGGTTAGATGTCCATTGATCTCATGATAGGTGAGATTCAATGATTGATACTGATAATTGACCTCATGATAGACTAGGATCAATGATAGTTTGATTGATTGAGTGACCTCATGATAGGCGAGGTTAAATTGATTGATGAACCTCATGATAGGTGAGGTTGAATGATAGATTGATGCTCATAAGATTGTATCAAAGTCTCACTAGAGTTGATTAGATTGATAGGCTAATTGGTTTTGATTGATTGATTTTCTAATTGATGTTGATTGATTGATTGACTGATTTGTGATTTTGTGATGATAGGAGCCATTGACGAGTTTCTAGATTGGAAAGTGCTTTCCCAGGACATGGAATTTTATTCCACATGACACTGTCTGATGTAGCTATGATCACACAATGCAGTTTGTCATTCTTGATTGATATGCCCTAGATTAGGATCAATAGGGATTTGTTGACAGCTTTAGTAGAGAGGTAGTATAGCAGGCATACCACCTTTCATTTGCCCACTGGTGAGATCATAGTTACTCCAGAGGATGTATATCAGATTTTGCATATACCCGTGGTTGGAGAGCTTGTCATATATGATTATCAAGAGCAGGGCATGACTGATGCACTACATAGAGTTTTCGAGGATGATTAGATATGTGGCTGCGAGATTCCCTGGAGGGATATGGTAGATGCATATGACACATTGTTGTTTGTTCTAGTTGGATTCATTGGAGGGTTCCTTTGTCCTGACTGTAGGTCAAAGGGACTCTTGGTTGGATGGGGGCGGATTTTGGAGAGCATGATTGCTCAAGGAACTAGATATGCATGGGACTGTTGTATGCTTTCTCATCTGAACCATGACTTACATCAGGTGGTCTATCTTTGTGGGCTAGTTTATTAGCTGGGGTCACATTACTTTAGGTTTGGTCCTAGAAGCATATAGCAATCGCATGACCAATCGAAGAGAGACAACATCCCACCATGAGGCCATATGTACACATTTATGCTAGTCGAATTTCTTAGCCTAAACAAGGCAAACTGGAGTAATGGAGGAGGACACTTGATGATCTTGAGTCTGTGGTATGGTGACTGTATCTTGATTGAGAGTAGTGGCCTGAGGATGACACCAAGATATCATTTTTGTGTCATTCCTTGTACCTAATTGGCCATACACAATTCATTATTGAGAGATTTTTGTTGCTGAGAGTATTGAGATAGTATGGCAGGGTTCAGGGGATGCTTCAAGGAGTGGCCCATTATGTATGAGGACAGGTGGATTCTATGAGTGGGGACCTATTTTGTCTTATGATGAAACTGTGCAACATTTCTAGGGATTACAAGCTATCATTTGGGAGGTGCATTTGAAGATCATTGATGCACTGATATCAGAGGAGTATGCATAGTACATTTTCTTGCATCCATTCCCATGAATTACCATCTCAGATGAGCCAACACCATTGTTAGAGGAGGAGGGGGTAGGAGACCATGGGTGGAGGTGGCAGAGAGGGGAGGAGGAGGAGGAGGTTTCGAAGGAGGAGTCAGAGAGCAGTGATCACGACGATGGTGATGGAGATGTAGGAGGTGGAGATGATGATGATGGAGGTGATGGGGGAGGAGATGAGGGTGGAGGGGGCCCAAATCCTAATGTTGGAGAGATGAGAGTGCCTCACAAGAGGCAATGTGTGGAGATTCGACTAACCTCACCACAATAGTAGACACAGATTGTTGACTTATAGGTACAGGTTGAGATGTTGTAGGGTTAGCTTGAGTAGGTTTAGGCTTTACTAGTGTAGGCCCAGGGGTAGATTACTGTATTGACAACAAAGACGGATGCTACTAGACAACAGGTATAGAAAGTACAGGCTCATCTCGCGTAGGTCCAGGCTCAGGGATAGGGACACATGTAGGCATAGGTTGCCATACTTACTATAGAGAGGGACACTCTGCAATAGCGAGTCGATCAAGCTGAGGGTGTCTCTGAGAGATTATAGTAGGCTACAGTAGCTGTCGGTGCTTCAAATTATTTTAGGAAGATACATTATACCACCCAGGAGGCTGAGTTTTATAGGGTTCGATATCATGATGCAGTTCCTCTAGAGCAGCGAGAGATTTTTGCACAGTCCTAGTCAGGGAGGTCCTAGTCTCAAACCACTAGCATGGGTGTTACACAGCCACTTCCTGGAGATCAGAGAGATCCTGGTGCAGGTCCATCAAGTGGAGGAGGTACTAGTCTTGTGATTCCAGCACTGTCTAGGGGGAGCATGACATAGCTCCAATTTTTGATTTTCTGATGTACTTTGGACATGTATACACTAATGTATTTGAGACATTGATGATGTACCTCTTGATTTGAGACATTATGATACATTGCCATTTTTGATAATGATGTATCTCTATATACCCTTGGATATCCTTGTACACTTTGGCATTATTATTTTGAGGTTATATGATATGCAACGATGATTATGATCCATGTGTATATATGATGATGATCAGGATGGTTATGATGGATGCATTTAATTTCTATTTTATGATGATGATCATGATGATTGTGATGGATGCATTTGATTTCTATTTTATATGCTATGTGATGTTCTATATGATGATGATATGATATGTTATGGATGCAAATGATGATGCAACTGATGTTCTATGATTCTATGATGCTTTATGAATGATGTCGATATGATATATGTGATGGATCCTATTATGCCAATGAAATGTGATGCATTTTATGTTTTTGTACTTTTCTAATGCAAATAAATGATGCAATGAATGAATGAATGATGTATGGAATGATTGCATGAGGGTGCATAGTTCTATGTGTTTATGATGTTTATATGATGATGATCATGATGATATGATGATGCTTATATAATGATGATTATGGGATGTATGCAATGATGATATGATAATGCATGATTAATGATTCTATATGCTTAATGGATGATGTTTTATGCTATGTGAGATGGATTTTATTATGCAAATTATGTATGATGTGTATGCAATGATCCAATTATTCCTTTTTCAGTCTTGGATTTGAGTAATAACAAATTCATCTTCACTACTGGTTTTAGATGTTCATAACAATGAAATTATGTTTTTACTGGTCATGTTCTTTAGCAACTTTTTCTTCTTTGAAATTTTACTCTGCTAGACATGTCTTTTAATCATCTTATGCGAATCCAAGATCCATTTTATAAAAGGAGTAAATGATTTCAATGATGCATCAAGTTCAATTATGCCCCTATTAAAATAGAGATGTTTTTGGAAATCTTACTCTATTGGACATGTCCTTCAATCATCTTAATGGAACAATTTCTTAATCCATTAATAATTAATGAAATGATTTGGATCATGCAAGTGAGATGGAATGCACTTCTTTTTTTGTTTTCTAATACAATAATTATGATGTGATGCATGTATGGATGAATGATGTGATAATGTTTTCTAATGTATGCAAATGATAATGCAACTGTTGTGCAACTATATGAGAATGTTTTCTAATTTATGCAAAGGATGATGCAACTGGTGTGAAACTATATGAAAATGATGTGTTTTCTAATTTATGCAAAGGATGAGGCAACTGATGTGCAACTATATGAAAATGATGCATTTTCTAATTTATGCAAAGGATGATGCAACTGATGTGCAACTATATGAAAATGATGTGTCTTTGGTTAATGTCAAAGTTCACTCAATCCATTAGTGCCAGAGATAATATCATTGTGAAATTGTTGTAGATTTGGAAATCCCATAGATATAGATGCAAACTAACATGGATGCAATCTAAATTAACCATGTAGATCTAATATGCAAATGTTGTCATTCGTAACAACCAATTTTTCGTGCTTTTTATCATCATTGAGCCTTTAAAATGTTGAAAGTGAGTACAAGCATCGATGGTATATTTAGACCATGATGACCTGAGTACTACTTCCTTGATTTTTGATATTGCAAGTTAACACAAGCATCTAAGTATAATTAAATCAAGATGACCCGAGTATTGCTTGCATAAACAGGCAAGAGTTAACCGTTTTCTTATGCAAATTCAAAATGTCATTAGTGATACTTTGTAGAGCATGTCTCGCGACAATTTGCACAGTAATAATTTTCAACTCACAAATAGTAGACAAAGAAAAATCACACTCCTTCTTGGATCCTCTAGTTCAATACATCATCGAGGTGCTCCAAAGATATGATAACAAAAATCAAAGTTCAACAGTTGAAAATTCATGCCATAGTGATAAAGCCATGATTCAGAAGGAACATCATCCATTTGAGGTTTGTTTTGATTGGATTGATTTAGCTATTTGATGTTCGACGGTTGATATGTTACGGATTGTGATTGATGTTCAATGTTGGGTTACATTGTGATTGTTGTGTTTGTCCTATTGTTGTTTGTTTGTTAGTTCAAGCTCAAAGTTTATTTCCCCCAGCGAGTTCAGGATTTTTCCCCCAGTCTAGGGTGTGACACGACCACGATGCCAAGATATGTACATGAAGCTTTCTAATGATAGGCAGATTGATGGAAAAAGTGAATGGTGAAAGAAAATGGTCGACATGCTCAAATAGATGGACAAGCTAGCCTATCACAAACAACACCTGTTGCTAGGTTTTCACTACTTGTTTTTATTGCACTTTTTCATATTTTTTGACTTTTTTGATTTTTTTAATTTTTCACCCTTTTTTTCTATTTTTGTATTTTTCTAATTTTTTTTTGTATTTTTCTCTTTTTTCTCTTTTTTTTTGTTTTTGCCAAGATGCCTTTTTTCTAGGTTTTCATCAAGGTAACCATTTTTTTAGGACATTTTTCTGATGTTTTTGTAATTTTTTAGGACTTTTAACAATGCACTGCATGATTCAAGTGTATAATTTCTTGAGATATAGGCTGTTGAGGGGTTCATCAAACAAATCCCCTTCTAGTGTGGACAACTGATATGCTCCTGATTCGAAGACTGATACAATGACAAAGGGACCTAGCCAGTTGGGTTCAAATTTCCCCTTCTTTCGATCCTGTTGGTTATGAAATTTTTCTTTCAAGACTAAGTCACCCACTTGAAATGTTCTAGACTTTACTTTGTGATTGTAACTTCTAAATATCCTTTTTTGATAAGCTTTTAGGTGATCTAATACATGTTGAAAACATTTATCCAATAGTTCTAATTCCTGTAACCTAGTCATTCTGTAATCCTCATCTGAAATGATCCCTTTTAGTGACATAGGAAGTGATGGCAGCTCAACCTCAATAGGTAGAATGGCCTCTGATCCATAGACTAGAGCATAGGGTGTGGCTCCTATTGAGGTGCATATACTTGTTCTGTAAGCCCATAAAGCAGGGTTTAGTTGAATATGCCAATCACGTCTAGCCTCATTGACGGTTTTCTTCAAGATTTTTAGGATGGTTTTATTTGAGGCCTTTGCTTGACTATTTCCTTGGGGATAGTATGGTGTAGAAAACCTGTGTTATATATGGAACCTCTCACAGAGTTCTTGGACATCTTGATTTTTGAAGGGTCCTTCATTGTCTATGATAATGGATTGAGGAATTCCATACTAATAGATGATGTAATTCAGGATGAATGATGAAATTTGTTTTCCTGCGATGGTGGTCAAAGAAACAACTTCAATCCATTTCATGAAGTACTTTGTGGTTGTGATGATAAAATTGTTTCCATTTGATGAAGATGATTGTATTTTACCAACAAGATCTAATCCCCACTGACAAAAGGGCCATGCTAATGTGAAAGGTTGCAACTCTTGTGCTGGTGCATGTATCAAGTTTCCACAAATTTGACATTTTGTACACCTTTTGACATATTGAAATGACTTCTCCATATTTGGCCAATAATACCCCAAATGTAGAGTTTCTTAGCTAAAGTTAGGCCACTTGAATGTGTGCCATAGATACTGTCATGGACCTCATGTAAAGTGATTTCAACTTCATTACATTCTAGACATTGAAGGAGAGTACCATCAAGACCTCATTGATAAAGCACACCAATTATTAGGGTGTGTCGAGCTGCTTGTCAAATGAAATTTCATTTTTGGTTTAGAGATAAATAAGGTGGGAGGGTATTGTCTTTTAGATAGGTATAGATTTTCTCATACGTAGAAGCGTCAGCCTTGGCTAGATGGTAGATGACTTGGGATTCAGCGTTTTCATAGGATGGGTTGAATAGTTGTTCCACCATGAACTCATAACAGGCTTATTTCTTAGGAATCTGTAAGAGAGAAGCAATGGTAGCCATGGCATTAACAACTTTGTTGTTGCCTCTAGGAATCTACTAAAATTTCATCTCCAAAAAGTACTTTTTGAAGTAATCAACCATTCTTTTAAATGGAATTAATTTGTCATCTTTTGTTTGGTAATCATCCTTCACTTGATTAATGACTAGTTGTGAATCACCATAGACATGTAACTCTGTGATCTTTCACTTGACTGCTACTTTGATTCCAATGATCAATGCTTCATATCTAGCTGTGTTGTTGGTGCAAGGAAACATCAATCTATAAGACTTGGGAATGGTATATCCTTGTGGTGATATAAACAAGATTCCTACACTTGATCCATGTTGTGTATAAGAGCCATCAAAGTACAACATCCATTGTTGTGTAGATATTGTAAGGACATCATCATCTGGAAACTCAATGTTCATTGGATGATTGTCTTGCAATCGCTTTGTTGAGTAGATACTTTAAGGGATCAATTTTAGCTATGAGTTTAATGGTATGAGTCAACATGTAATGTCTTAGTTATTGGGTAGAAAATACTACCACCAAATAGGCTTTCTCAATAAAGGTGTGATTGATCTCATAACCATTCAAGGTCATGCTGATATAATAGATTTCCCTTTCCTTTCCTGCAGAATCTTCCTGTGCAAATAAAGCTCCCAAAGATATCTTAGTTGTTGCAATGTAGAGTATTAATGGATTTCCTTCGATTGGTGGTACTAGTATTGGTGGTGACATCAGATATTGCTTGAGTTGATTGAAGGAAGCTTCACATTTCTCATTCCACTTGAAAGAGACATTCTTGTGTAATAAATGATTGAAAGAATGAGTTTTCTCAACTAGTTGTGCGATGAACCTCTTGATGGATTGAAATTGTCCTTGTAATGGTCTAAGTCGGTTGATATTTTTGGGAGGAGGCACCTCCATGATGGCTTTGACCTTCGCAGGATCCACCTCAATGCCTTTAGCTGATACAATATACCCCAAAAGTTTAGTTGATGTTATGCCGAATACACATTTCTTGGGGTTCAACCTCACATTGAATTTCTCCAGTCTAGAGAAGATCTTGTCTAAAATTTCTAGATGTCCCTCTCTAGTGAATGATTTTTCCAATAAGTCATCTACATAGTCTTCCATGTAAGTGTGCATCATGTCATGGAAGATGGTGATCATTGCTCTCTAACATGTGGCTCCAACATTTTTCAATCCAAAAGGCATTACATTCCAGCAGAAAGTTCCCCAAGGACATTTGAAGGTCGTTTTATCTTGATCTTTGGGTGCTATCTTTATCTGATTGTAACCTAAAAATCCATCCATAAGTGCGAGAATTTCATGTCTAGCTATCAATTCTACGATGATGTCAATGTTAGGTAGAGGAAAATCATCTTTTGGGCAAGCTTTGTTAAGATCCTTGAAGTCTGTGCATATCCTAATGCTTTTGTCTAGTTTTGAGACTGACACAATATTTGATATCCACTCGGCATAGTTAATAGGTATGATAAATCCCACATCCAGTAGCTTCTTTAATTTAGCTTTCACCGAGACAGTAATATGAAGGTGCATTTTTATCAACTTCTTCTTTACTGACTTTACCCTAGGTGGTAGTGATAAATGATGCATGATGAGTTTTGGATCTATGATTGGCATGTTAGCATAAGACCAAGAAAAGTTGATTTTCCTTTCTTCAAATAATTTAGTGAAACTAGGTTTTTCCTCCTTTGTCATGGATGTCAAGAGGTACAGGGTCTTCACTATTTCATTTGTGCCAACATTGATAGATTGTGTAGGTTCAATAAGCACTGACGATCTCTCCTGATAGTCCTCAGGGAGAGCATCAAATATTCCATCTCTTAGTGCCTCATAAAGGTTTTCACCTTGAGATACGCTCTTTATTTTTACTTTTTCTTGATTTAATAGTGCCATTAAATCGTTTTCACTATTAGATCCATTTTTTATGTTCATTTTGTAGCTGGAAGATTTGGCACTCCCCTCGTTTGAAGCTCCGTTATGAGTTTTGATGATGAAATATGTTTCATGGTTATCAGAATAGAGGAAGTTTATGATGGTGTCATCGTTCAGAAAGGTGGGTACGTCAAGTAGCTCATTTTGGTCCCATTCAATCAATTGAGGGTGTACTAATGGCATGGAATCGTCAAATTGGCTAAGGTCAGAAGGGGTAAGCATCATGATGGCAATGCCATCTAAGTGTTTGATAGTAATATCAAGATCTATGATGTTACTCTCTTCTAAAGTATCTATCTCACTCGAAGTACGATCATCTTCACTTGAATCATTGATATGTTATGATCCAATTTCGAGTGATCTATAACCCAAGATCTGTCCCTCCGTACATGTTGGTATATACTTTTGTACCACATCAATTTCCTTATCATGACAATAGAATTTTCAGAGAGGGAATCCCATTCATATTCATTGGAGTCTATTTCAAAACTATCTCTCAATTGAAGGATTCTCTCGACAACTTGTTGTTTGGTTTCTTTTTTTGCTTCTCCCCTATACCCTAGTCCTGTCTTGTCCTTAGAATTCATTTTGATGGGATATATTGGTTCTATAATGCCTTCTTTTCTTTTACCAATACGACCTTTTCCCCCATATCCCATCTTTTCCAGGATTGTCTTGCCTTTGCCATACTGCTCTGTTAGTACATTCGAAGTGGATGCTTGTGATTTCTCTTTGTCCTTGTGCAACCAATTCAAAACCTCCTTGTCTTCTGATTCAACCACTAAGGTGCCTGCTTTTACAAACTTTCCATCAAAGAGTGTGGTTGGTTGTGATGACTGTTGTCCTGATGTTGATGGTTGTCCATATGACTTAGGAGAAGATGAAAGTTGTGATAAACACAAGGATTGCTCAAATGAGTATTCCCCCATGCCTTTGTCTTTCAATTGGATCTTTTCAACCTGTTTTGATAAGGCATTGAGTTGAATTTCATGATTCAATGGATTAGACTCACTAATACCCTTATCTTTTGATTGGTCCTTTTTCTCCACCCACTTTGACAAGGCATTTAGTTTTTTTTCATTGTTGGATGAATCAGGAGTTGTAGCTTCCCTATTGTGTGGCACAAAAATGTCTCGGGTTGTTCTGAGTGTGTTGCAATATTGGGGGTTGTTGGAATCAGAAACAATAGTGATCTCTTGTCCATTAAAAGGAAATTTCAAACATTCGTGATATGTCGATGGTACAACTTGCATCTCATGGATCCACGGGTGTCCCAAGAGTATGTTGTATGTCAATTCTTTGTCCAAAACTTGGCATACTATATCTTTGACAACTGGTCCTACTTGAATTGGTAGGACAATTAATCCTTGGGAAGATCTTTCTTCATCATCATATGCTTTTATTATGATTTTCCTTCTAGGATCAATAACATTTTTAGAATATCCAAGTGCATGGACAAGTTTTAGAGTGCAGATATTTAAGCCAACTCCTCCATCTATTAGAACACATTTGGCATGATGTTTATGGATTAAAACCTCAATGTGGAGAGCAGCATTGTGTGGATGGGTGATAGATACATCATCACGTTTGAAAAATGATAAGTAGTGTGGTGCAATCAAATGTCCCACCATAGTCTAAAATTGGAAGACTTCCAAGTTGTTTGGTACTGTGGTGGCCACTAGAGCTTGTTCTAAGATTTCTTTATGTGTTGGTGAAATCTTGAGAAGCTTTGATATGGATATTTGAGTGGGTATCTTTTGCAATTGGTCAACGGTGTTATACTGAGTTGTATGGACAACAATAGTTGCTTTGGACATGGAAGGGGTAGCTCCTTTCAATGTTACCTTGGCTTGTCCTCTTGTGATTGGATTGATCGGTGAATTGTCTTTTTTTTCTTTGATTTTAATGACATTGACTTGGTTGTCATTTGCAACACTGTTGGTGATCAAATTTATTGGCACAAGGTCATTGATTTGATGTGAGGCAGTGTTGATATCGTGGTGATGATTTTTAGTTGTAGCAATGTTTCTTTGGTTCCTAATTTCAATGTCTTTAGTTTGATGTTCAACCACCTCAACACAATGAATGGTAGAATCATAAATATAGTTTACATTTTTTCCCTTGGTATTTGATGATGAGGAATCCCCCTTTTCATAGTTGGGTAGAGGGTTCTTGAATGCTCCATGATCATTGTTTGTTTGGAGTCCTTCTACAAATACCATCTTGTTGTCAATCAAGTCTTGTATCAAATGGTTCAATTGCATGCAATCATTGGTTTTATGTCCTTCATTTCGATGAAAGTCATTGTTTCCACCATGGTTGTTGGGTGGATTGTTGTTTTGATTAGTTTTGGTGGCAGTTGTTGTTAAGTTGATTACAGGTTTTGCATTTTGGTTTTCAATTGTGCCATCATTGTTACCCACATTTTTATTTTGTTGCCAAAACTTTGGTTTGTCACCGTTGTTATAATTGTTAGAGGAGCTTGATGCATTGTTTTCATTGTAAAGTTTTATGGCTCCTATTTTGACCAAAGCTTCTTCAATTTTAATCCCATTTCAATCAATTTTTCGAATGTGGGTGGACATTGTAATTCCAATCTGTAGCTCATCTCATCATTTAGGTTATCAATAAATATTTCCATCTTTTATTTTTCAAGCATGGGACGAGAATACCTCACAAATAGCCTTCTCCATTTTTGTAGAAAAATGAGGAATGACTCACCATTTTTCTGTTTCAAGTTGCAAATGTCTTTCATTGTTATATCATGTTGGCTGTTATAAGAATATTGAGTGATGAATTTCCTTACCAACTCTTCGAAGGTTTTGATTGGTGGCGCAAGATTGGAAAACCATTCAAGGAATTGTCCACCTAAGCTACGTGGGAATAATCTCATCAAATACATTTCTTCATGAGAAAATTCAAGACTCATGGTTCTAAATTCCCTCACATGATCTATTGGATCAGTTTTACCATTGTATTTTTCATACTTTGAGAATTTGTGATGTTTGGGAAAAGGAATTATGTGGATATCTTGATCAAAAGGATATGCAAAAATGTTTTGGATCAAGTATCGCTTTGAGGTTCCCCTATACATGTCAAGAATTTCTTGTTGAAGGTTCTTCATTTGATGAGTTAGGGAAACCACTTGTTCTGTATCATTTTTAGGATTTTTGGAGATGCTTTCAATTGGTTAACATCAAAGTCATCAGGAAATTTGAAACCTTGTTTAGCCAACATTAGGAGGTATTTTTCCCCATTTCTTTCAAAAATATTTTCTAAGCATTTGTGGAAATTTGGATCTTGTTCAACATTTTGGATATCTTCCTCAATTATTTCTTCCCCTTCATTGTTGTGGATTCCATGGAAAAGATTCTCTTCAGCTTCAGCCATGGTGTTTTGCATTTAACTATTTTCAGTTTCGATGTTTTGAGTTTCAATGTTTGGAGTTTTGATGCTTTGAGTTCTAATGTTTTTCGTTTTGATGTTTTGTGTTTCAAGTTCTTTTTCCTTGAGTCTCTACTTTTGTAACCTTGTTTGAACATGCATACAAGTCTTATACTTTGAATAAACTTTGATCTTTGTTTGGAAGAGTGCCAAGGATTACAACTAAGTCAAATAGAATGATAAATTCTATTGATGAGACTAAGTCTGATTTGATTGTACAACTTCATTTTGTGATGAAAGGATGATAAATTTTGATAATAAAACTAGGCTTAGCAATCAAAACTATGATAATTTTGATGATTTAAGAAATTTGAGATGTTTAGATCTAGGTTTAATTTAGAGAATTCCACTTGCATAGGTTAGTTTTGGCAAGTTTAGACTTTTTTGTACCTGAGGAATGATTTTGGACTGAAAAAGATTTTGAATTTTGGTTCAAACTATGAAACAGGGGATAAATTTAAATCTCAAGTTTTGCATTTAATGGATGCGCTAAAACAAAGTCCAGATGCACTAAAATATTGCACTGTTGTGCTACAACAGAGAATGAATGCATTGGAAGATTGCACAGATGCGCTATAAGACTGTCTGAATGCGCTAAAACAAAGGGTCTATGCGATATAAAACTGCCTAAATGCATTATAAGAGAGGGTGAATGTGCTGAAATATGATGTCTATGCATAAGTTTGTCTTTGAACAATGTATCACCCACCTACAAGCAGAAAACAACAACTAGTTCTTAGGATTTTAAGAATTTTCAAATTTAAATAGATGCACTAAAACAGTCATCCAATGCACTAAAAGATCATCCAATGCGCTAAAACAACTACCTTATGTGCTAAAATAACTCATGCATGCGATAGAAGAACTAATGAATGCGCTAAAAGAACTAATGAATGTGCTAAAGTATTGACTAAAAGTTCTAAAAGACTCCTTGAATGCGCTAAAATAGTTGACGTATGTGCCGTAAGGAATATCGGATGGATCGTAATAGACCCCGTATGCATTGAAATATTTGTTGTATGCATCGAAACAGAGGTCGAATGCACTAAGAGATTTGTCGTATGGGTATGTGTAGGATCATGATGGGCCAAAAAGTGGCAATATGATGGGTATGTGGCTGACGACTATTTTTTTACCCAAAATTGATGAAACAAAAAGGGTTTTTAAATGAGATTCTTAGCTTTCCAAAGATATAAATTATGTTTTAATTTGAATTTAATAAGTAATTATTATTCATTTTCTATTCAAATTATGACTAAAGTCATGATTGATAGGCTGATTGAAAAACATCTATAGCTTTCAAATAGTATCACATTTGTTGAATCCAAAACATGCGTCACATTCTATGCTTTGCACACTATAGGATTAAAAAAAGGAAAATTGAATTTCATGAAGTTTTGACCAAGTTAAGGTGGTCATACATACGATTTTTTATATTTTTTAAAATGTTGTAATAAAAAATTAATAATTAATTATTTACTTGGAAAAACATTACAAAAAAATATGCATCACATCGAGGCACGAGTCCTCTACTTCTATCTAAAATATTATAAAAAATATTATCATTTTATTGTGGTTAGGGTGGTTAGGCAGACACCTACTTCTTATTTTTTCCATGAAATTTAAGTACCACTGCATTAAAATTTCAAATTTTCACCAAATAGATTTTTTTTTTAAACATACCTAGTAGTTTAGAAACTACATTCAATTTGCCACAAATTCTATTCTTACACATTTTTGAAATAATATAGATAACTTATTCAAATTTTTATGTCAAGTTGCCTAACTTTGATTTTTCTAAATTTTTTGCCACTTAAGGGTCTATTTTTTCCATGATGATCCTGCACATACCCGTATGTGCCGAAAGAATTCACGGTCATGCTAAAATGTCACGTCTAGCCTACTCACAAGAACTTTTCTAGAAAATTGTTAAAAATGGGGTTGTGCCCCACGGTGGGTGCCATTTTATGTGTGTGTGAAATATGGGAGAGTTAGCAAATCAATACTAAAGCACACAAACATCAATGAGACGTATTATATTAAAGATTTGAATCAAAGAAACTACTCTAAATTGCAGCAAAACAAATCTCTAAAAATGTTCCATTGTTCTCTATTCTTAATGATTCATTAAACCATTTGGCTCTTAGATTTTAGATGTGTACTATGGTTGTTAGAATGACAACTTGAGAAATGAGATGCTATTCAAAATGCAAGAAATATAAGTTCCTACATGAAACTATGTGAAAAAAACCATGATGCTATGATAATGGTGATATTGACAAAATGGATAATGATGCTAACTTATATGATGCAAATGTTGTGATAAGAAGCTAAAATGATTCTACATATGCTCAGATAACTATTGATATGATAAACTAAAATGCAACTATAAAGCAAGACATGATCCTAATTTAACATGATACTACAAAGCTAACTATGAACTCCAAATGCTCCAATGCTCCAAAGCTATTCTTGCATAATAAGTTTTCTCAAATGTGGGATGATAATGTTGTAGCAAAGGGTTGTATTTATAAAATTTTCAAAGCATCTTGTGATGTGGTAGTGATTGATGATCTAGATTCAAGCATGAGGGATGAACGGTGGAGATGGAAGAATCTTGGAGGATGTCCCCTTGACCAAGGGAAACATGCCAAATGCATGAAGGAATAAAGTGTGTGAGGAATAAGCCATGTGTTAAAATTTTGTTGAATATAATTGGTTGAAAATAATGTAATTAAATATTAGTCATATTTAATTACATGTGACATTTGATGACATGGCCAAAAAGTGTTGTAGACATGTGACTAATTTTGAATTTGAAATTATTCAAACTTAGTGAGAAGGCATTTAATTAAATAAAAACAAACTATAGTCATTTGTTTATTTAATTAAATTTAGAAGAATGTGGTTTAGAATGAAGAATTTAGAAAAGTGTGAACTATATAAATAAATTGTGAATTTATTTATAAGTAGATGAATAAAGGGAGTTCATTAATTAAATAGCTAGTATTTAATTAATTAATAGTCTCGACCGATTTTAGGTGTATACAAGTATTAATATATATAATTTATAATAATATTATAAATTGATATAATATAATATATATAAATAGGGCAAGTAAAAATTAGTATCGACCTCCCTTTTTTTTAACATAGACGAAATGCATATCCATTTTGTTTTACATTATTTTTAGAAAAATGGTTGGGTCTACCAGTCCCTTATAACTAAGGGATGACATAGACCTAGGAATTATATATAAACTATAATATATATTTATAATATATTTATTATATTATAATAAAATATATTATATTATATAATATATTGTATTATAATATAATATAATATTATAATATATATATTATATATTATTATATATAATGATATAATATAATATTAATATATCAATATATATTATAATATATATTATTTATTATTATAATATTATAATAATATTATATATAGTGTGTGGTGTAAAAATATGCGTGAATCAATATTAAAACAAACACACTTAGATGAAAAGTATTACATGAGGGAAATTCAAATTAATTAAACATAATTCAATAACAGAATTTCCTAAAAACTTGTCATCTTCCTCTATTCTCAAATGTCTAAGTAATTCATGCTCTCAGATCTTGTTCCTACACAAACCATTGAGATGTCATCTAAGAAACGAGTAGCCTATCCATTTGCAATGCAGATTATAAACCTACATCTATATGATTAAAAGATTCAGCTGAACGAAATGATAAATTGACAAGGTGAAATGGGCCAAATATGCACAAAATGATATGAAGTGGAAGACAATCCAAACTATAATAATTTCAAAGAGATTGGAATTGATTCTACATGCTGAATTAAACTATGAAATGCCTAAAGGAGCCATGATTCAAACAAATTGACAAACTATCCTAAATGCTACGCTAAAAATGCAAATGAAGCTCTAAAAACTCAAGTAAAATTCTGCAGAGTGAAATTATGCAATTGTTCCTCCTTGAAAGCTGTAAATTGGGCTCAATTTATATATTTTTCCAAGGCATTGGCTGATTTGGCAGCCATGAGTGATCAAGATTTAATCTGGAGATCTGATAGAGAAGGATGAAAAGGATGAAGAAAACAAGGCAAATGTTCCCTTTAATAAAACTGAGTTGCCAAGTGTAAGAGGGAATTGTTTGGATGAAGGAGCCATGTGTCCTCAAAGTTGTTAAATTCTTGAGAATAATTATCTAATTTAGAAAATAATAATAATCATTTTCATGTGAGACATGGTGAGTTGGAGAGTGAGGTGGAAGGTGGTTAGAGAAAAGTATGTAGAAATGTGATGGAATTAAAATTTAAAAATTTGAATTAAGTGAGAGGGAAGTTAATTAAAATAAAAAAAATTATTTAGATTTGTTTGTTTTAATTAAATCGTAAAAGAGGTGAATTGGAATAGAATAATTAAGAGGAAAGGAACTATGTAAGTAAATTTGATTTATTTATATAGTAGAAGAATAAGAATTTATTAATTAAATAATCAATATTTAATTAATATTCTCTACACAAATTTTGAGTGTATGCATTTTTCCCATCTTTGAAGTGATGTGTTTACGCATTACTTCAAAGAAAAATTTACCAATGTTGCTAAAAAAATTAATGATGCCTGAGACAATGTTTTCAAAGGATTTATGACTATATGCCCCCTCAAGAGATAAATCGAGAAATTTGTGATGAAAAGGATTTTTTTTTTTGATGATTTTTAAAAATTTCAATTGATTTGTGATGATGATGATGATAAAATCCTGTTTGGATAATATTCCAATGATTTATCTCTCGATATGAAAGATTTTCAAGCTGCCTCAATTAATTGCCTCTCAAAAAATTAAAATAAAGCCACCAAAATCACTCCCTTAATTACCTTTATTAAGAGGTAAAAAGTGAAAAGTAATTCATTTGTGCAAATTGTGATTTGAAAATTGTTTGGAGGGAGAAATCATTTTGGAGCTTCGGAGCAAGATGGTGATCCCTCTACAGTGTCATCGATTTGAGTGGGTACGACGACACAATCGGCCAGTGGGATATAGACCTCTGGTAAGATTTCGAAACCTTGCTTTGTGATTTTAAAATGAATTTATCTTCATGTTTTCAATTTGAATTTTAAAATTTCAAAATCTTTTAGTGCTTTCGAAGTTTTTCGTGGTGCCCAGACCAAGAATTTTGGCACTTCTACCAATAGTTTTGGTGCTTTAGAAAGATTTTTCGATGCTTCTGGGGTCTGTAATGGTGCTTCTGATTTTGGCGCATCTGAGTTCTAAAATGGCACTTTGAAGTCATCATAGTTCAAATTTTGGGGTTTTGGCGCTTTGGCACTCTGTTCTAGCACTTTTAGGGGAGATGGCACTTTTTCCCTTTTCTTCAATGCTTTCAACTGAAATGACACCTCGACATGATTTTCTGGCACTTCTACCAGAAATGACACCTCCAAGCCATAGAATGGCGCCTCCATGATCTATTTTGGTGCTTCCAAGACAAAATGAAGATGTTTGTTATTTTCTCCCTGAATTTTGATGTTTAATTGCTTTCAGCTGTTGATTAGGTTTTTGATGATAGGATAGATGATTTAGTGACCTCATGATAGGTGAGATGCACTATTGATGATGATGTCTTGATCTCATGATAGGCGAGAATCAAAATGAAATGTTGATGAGATTTGATCAAAATCTCAATAGGATTGATAGGTTGATTGATTTTGATGTTTGATTGATTTGATGATTTTGATTTGATTGATATGCTGATTTGCGATGTTTTCAAAATGATAGGAGATGGATTTAGATAATCTTTAGTCTCGAGAGAATTTTTTGCTAACATGGGAGATGATACCACAACTATCCCATGCTGAAAGAGATATTGTTGAGAGATGTGGTTTGTCCGCTTTGATTGATATGCCCTGGGTTAGGATTAACCAGGGATTGTTGACAACACTAGCATAGAGGTAGCATAGCGACCACAATAATTTCCATCTGCCCACTAGAGAGATGATTGTCATGCCAGAGAATGTGTACAAGATTTTGTGGATTCCTATGGTTGGTGATATCGTCACTTATGATTCTACTAAGCAGGGAGGGATAGATGTGCTACACTAACTTTTTCATGATGATTAGATTGTTGGATGTTGGATGTCATGGTTGGAGATATTTTCCAGTGATGTACCTTTGCCTTCCATTCTTGCAGGATTTGTCGATGGCTTTTTATGTCCTGACAAGAGGGAAAAAGGGGTTTTCTATTGGTTGGGGGCACACACTGGAGTAGATGGTTTAGTTCAGGACCCATTTTGCTTGGGGATCTTGTATGCTTGCTCACCTATATCATGATCTTCACTAGGTGGTATATCTAGGAGGAGCTAGCCTATTTGTTGGGGTTACATTGCTTCAGGTTCGAGCCTGGGAGCATATTGCGGTGACACGGCCAGAGACAGACAGATTTCAACCGTTTGGGAGGCCATACATTTATTGTTATGCAGGTGCAATTATCTAGCATAAGTTGGGAAAACTAGAGTATTGGCGACGAGTGCTTGGCGACTTGGATGCAGTTACTTGGCGACCATACGTGGATTGTGAGCAGTGGGCAGAGGATCACCTAGAGGTTCCATACTTTATGATTGCCAGATACTTGATTGGACGGACTCAGTATATTATTGAGAGATTCCTATTATTGAGAGTGTTGAGGTAGTATGGTTGAGTGCAGGGGATGCCATAGGGATCAACCCTTTATGCTCAAAGGAAGCAGGATGTCATAGAGTGGGGACTTACATTGTCCTATGATGTCACATGTGACGAGTATCTACATTTACAGCCGATTATCTGGGATTATCATCCAAAGATTGTCGAGGGATACATGAGTGAGGAGTATATGATGTATTTTGGTCAACATCTATTTTTGAGGATTTCAGGGCCCGATGAGCCCATGCCACCATTTGAGGATGATGATGATAGACCACCTAGGCGGAGACAAGGCAGAGATGGAAGAGATGAGGAGGAGGGAGAGGATGGAGTTGAGGGTGATGATGAGGGTGATGATGGTGGTGGAGGAGATGGAGGAGGAGGAGGTAGAGCACATCCAGGTTTAGATGTCAGAGTGCCTCGCAGGAGGCGATCCTTGGTGGCACCAACACAACAGCATGTGCAGATATGCCTGCCTTCCTAGTAGCAACAATCACAAACCAACGCCCTACTCACACAGGTGCAGACTATTTAGGGATAGCTTACAAATTTACAGGGGTAGTTGCAAACACAGATCCAGCTGTTTGTTGAGATTATGGATGCATAGTCCCTAAAGCTCTAAAATCTTCAATGGAGGACCCTTTCCAAGAAAGATAATCAACCACACATAAATTTTTTGAACTTAGGCATGCACAATGGAGATTTTATATTGATCTACATTATGAGATTGGATGATTACAAATGTACAAAATGCCCTGAATATATAGGCATGAGAGAGATGCAAGATGCAAGATGATGTTGCCATGTGTCATGATCTAACAACATGTGAACCCTAACTAACTAGATAGAGATAATTTCTAGAAGGACAACTCATCTTTTAGAAGGAATATTATCCCTACAAACATGGAAGGGGACATTACCCCATTATTAAATGATTTTATTAAAATGCAACCTAGGACTAAATGATATATGACCTAAGTTAACTTATGCTAGTGTAATAAATAATCAATTACACTAACACCCCCCCATAATTTCAACTTAGGGAGGAAAATGCAATGATTTTGTAGAGATGATGATGATGACAGGTCCCGGCTATGAGGCCATGTTAGGTACCCATGTACATGAAGATGCATAAAATATCCCACAACCAGAGAAAAGGGGAAAACCTAGTGGGAACAAAACCCCTCTCCAAAAAGGAGATGAA
This sequence comes from Sequoia sempervirens, assembly GCA_007258455.2. Taxonomy (NCBI): domain Eukaryota; kingdom Viridiplantae; phylum Streptophyta; class Pinopsida; order Cupressales; family Cupressaceae; genus Sequoia; species Sequoia sempervirens. Next base: position 27,154 of record VDFB02149938.1, read on the forward strand.
AAATAAAAAATGTGAGATAGGATGGGAAGGATGGAGGACTCCCAAATATCACCCAAGTACACCATCTGTCACATGGATACAACACAATAGCTCCCCCCCCATCGGAGGGAAAAAAAGAGATTATATAGCCCCCCCATAAGATGTGATCACCTGCAAAAATGGTAAGTGTCTGAAGAAAAAACATGATCCAATGTCGACAAACAACTTGTCTCCCTTTTAGAAGAAACAAAACCAAATGCAAGTGCAGAGATGGTTCCCATTCTGGATAGGAATTGAAGGAAGGAAGGATAAATGTGGATGTCGATGATGTCTCTGAACTCTACTCAAATGTCTCCTTTCCTGAAGATGAATATTCCAAAATCAATGAAGAGGGTGACAAACTAGGACAATGCAGAAACTGATGTTGAACAATATCCAAAGACAATGAAGAGATGGATGTGATGGAGACTTGGTTTCCCCCCCTGAATGAAGTGTCTTCAAAACCATTGAAAGAAGTTTGAAGAAAATCCAATGGTAGATGTTGAAGAAACCTCAAGTCCTGAATGGAATGATAGGGAAGAAGTCCCAGACATGAAATCTTTGAAGAGAGACCAAGTGTCTCCAAGATAGTCTTAGGATTTTGAAGCATGGTTAAGAAAAAATGATGAGGAGACTCAAGAAAAATATCTAAAGTGTGATCTGAATAGAGGAGTGATATCCCATCAAGAATGTCCTCCAAACCTGTAGAAGTAGTCAAGTCAGTGATACCTGAAATGAAGCCATCCCTTGATGTCAAGTCTAGAAAATTACATGTGTCCTGATGAATGATGATGGTGGAAGTCTCAATCAATGAATCTAGACAAGGAATCACTGAATGTGAAGGGATACCAATAGTCTCTGATGGAGAAGAAGCACCTGCAGCAACCTTGTCAACCTCTTCAAAAATATCAAGACAATCAACCTTCTGTACAACAATATCATCATGGGGTATTTGATCTGATGAATGACATTTTGAATCATGACCATCGAGGAAGGGTGGAGTATCTGAATCTCCATATATCTCCCAAAGCTTAGTCCAAAGGATGTGAGGATAGTCACAACGATCAATAGCATTCAAAACATCATAATCAACTTGCATCAAAATGATCTCCAAAATAGTGTATCTACTGCAACTCCAAGCAAATTCATGAATACCTTCACTTGGATGAGGAACTATACCAAAAAGATGTGGAAACAAATCAAGTGATTGGAGATGGTGGTTGATCCCATCCTGCCATTGTTTATAGTTTCCCTTATGCAACATAGTCAAAGAAGGAGAAAATGCAAGCCCCATAATGAACTTTCTCCAAAAAAACAAAGACAATGACCTTCAATAGCAAATAGAGACTTCCAAGGATGATGTGCAACTGAAGTGATGTTACCTGGATCAAGAAATTCTTTTCCCAAGCTTCAGGATATCCAAGTTATTGAAAAAATGCACCAAATTGAAAAAATCAATGCAAGAGTACCTAGAGCTGAAACTAATCAAAGGCTCTAGACTGATGAAAAAATCTCTAAAAAATATTCCTGATGCCGCTAGAATCACTGAAATCCGATGAACGGTTGCGAAGATATGAGCCTTTATGTCTAGATTAGGGTTTTGTATTCAATTGACTATAGATTTTTCTGTGAGAAAAAAATCATAGAATTGATGTCACCACTGGAAAGTAGATGAAATTCTCTTTCTGACGATATCTCGTTTGTCGATTTTTGATACCCTGGTGAAAAGTTATGATAAAATGAAAAAAACCCCTATATTAGGCAATCTGTAGGCTAATGAGGGTCAAAAAAGAAGCCCCTTGGGCGCTAGGACTCGGTCGTTGATATGACTATGATGCGGGCTTAGGATAAAGAAAAGGGCCCCCGAATAGGAAGGAAGTGGGGCGGAGCTGCTGGGCAGAGAGGATGAGCTAGGTGGCGCGGCTGGTGGATCAAAACCTTCAGTCATCGGCGGTGACAAACAACCTGCAATTAGAGATGTCGGCCGAAGAACAGGGCGCGGGCATCGGTGAGAGAAACCGGTCAATGACACCGATGGCTGGATGGTGGATGTGACCGACGACGGTGATGTGACTACTAATGTGACACGCTAGCGAAGGATGTAAATTGGCGGTGTGACGTGTCCTCTGTACTTTCCCCTATCAAATATAAATGTAGCCGACAATATATTCTACATAGAAGATTTGAAAGGGCTGACAAAAAAATAATAGTTTGTTTTAATTTGATTTTTAATATTGCATATATGTGCTATTAAAAATCATAAAGCTATAAAATGTCGACCGAGTATGGAGATTTAACAAATAAAATCCCAAAAATATTTATGCCGACTGAAAATAAATTGATGCCAATGATTTAAAAAAAACAAACCCCCAATATGCCAATGGGAGAATAGAATAAAAGTTGCCCAAAAATATTTTTCTGCAAACTATACAAAAGCCCAAAATATTTTTTTGTCAAGATAATGCAAATAAGCCCTGATTTTTTTTGAAAAAAAAGTGCCTGCAACTAAAAACTTTTTGCCTCAAAGGACAACTTACCAGGGTGATTTTTTACTGCAAATTTGTACGGATCATACTAGTTGATTTTGCAAACCCAAATGCCTCTAATGGCTCCCAGGTTGATGTATCTAATTTTGATGAATGGGCAGGCGATCCTAGGGTTTCAAGG
>VDFB02149938.1:29938-138841 GCA_007258455.2 Sequoia sempervirens
TTTCTAAATCTTATGCAAGCTATTTCCATGGTGTTTGTGGTGGTTTCAAGAGTATTTACAGCTTGTAAGTACCTCATGCAATAAACCCTCCTTTGTAGGGCTTGATTTGTGCATAGAATAGGGGTTTTTTGGAACAATGATTTATGGAGCTTTTCTATCGCTAAAAATGTTTGATTCTTCAGTTTTGTGATGATGAATGATTTTTTTTAGTCCTTTGGTATTTTGGTGATAAACTATGAGCACTTTATTTGTAATTTAGGCCTAAATTAGTAGCCCTTTCCAGTGAACAATTCAAGAATCTGGTAATTTCTTTATGAAAAGCTACTAAGAACTTTTGATATGTTATGATGTGTTACAAAAGGCTCCTGAATGTACATTGGGAATGTGGATATACAAAGTGAATGGAAAGGAATCACCCCATTAAGGGATATGTGACCTACAAGAAAAATGGTGGTAAGACTGTAAAAGTGTGTAATTCTATAAATACAGATATTTATATGTTTATTTTGGCATAGAACCATCAATGTGAAGATATCAAAGGTGTGTGAATGGTTTGGTGAAGGTCTTGAGGCCAAACATGATGATTTGATATGTTGTAGCAATATGTCCCTAGGTGGAAATGGTAATTTGACTACATAAGAACTTATGAATTTGATAAATTAGTATTATGTGGATATGAACCAGGTTTGTTTCAGTCAAAAACATGTTGTGAGTAATGTCTTGGAAGTCAGATGAAATGATTGAGGTGTAAATGGTTGATTGTAGTATCCTGGTCTTGAGGAACTAGTTGGTAAAAGTCAAAATTTGGTGAGTTGTTTAAGGAATTGAAAGATTTAGAGCTTTTTATCAGGTTTTTGCTTTGAATTCAGATAAATTGATGATGACAAAGGTGTGTTAGGATTTGATGGATATAGGTTGTAACATGAAAGATTGGTTTTTGGTTATTTTTCCTAGGTAAAGAAAATTGAGTGGAAGGGTGCCTTGGTGAATGATGAAATAGTGGATTGTTTAGTGATTCTAATTAGGTTTCTTGTGCATGGATCAGTCATTTTTGTTGAGAAATAAGATGTTTGAAGCTTGAGGATGATAAGAAGAAATATTGAAATGAGTTGGCTTGTTGTTGCCTTGTGGTTTGCAAATGAAACAATGTGATTTTTGATGAAAATAGAAAGAAATTTTAGTTTCTTATACAATTTGATCTTCTCCTGATTCAATTGGGTCAAATGTTGGTGCAGGAGCACCTATGTCATCAAATACTTTTCAATTTTGCAAAAGGGATGATTGTTCAATTTTGTATTGAGTCAATCACAAAAGGTCATGGAAAAATGATGTAAAGCATGTTAAAGGTCATATGAGGTCTTATTTGAATGTATTTAAGGTTATGGGTAAGTTATAGGTGGTCAAAGTGGGAAAATGCAAACAATGCAATAATGTAATATTGTTAAAAGTTGTTAAATTGACAAAAACAAGGAAATCGGGCATATTAAGGGTTAAAAGGGGTAGTTTCAACTGATGGAAAGATAGTTATGGAAAAGGAAATATATTTAAAAGGCATGTAAAGGAGAGAAAAAATAGAAGTTTGTGTTCTTGTAATTAGATTTTGAAATAAAAATTCCTTGTTTATGAGTTTGCAACATTACTCCATTGTTTTGTTTTCTTGTGTTGGTAATTTAGGAACACCCAAAGTTAAATCATAGTGTGAATACATGTAAAGAGGAGTTAGTTTCCAATTTCAAGAGTTGGAAGATTAGTTTTAGGAAACAAAAGAATAAGAGGCAGTTTTCAGTGCCTGACAGAGTCCTTTTAGAAGCAAGTTTGAGAGTCCAATATGGTTTTTCTTCACTACTCCACCAATGTAGGTAAAGTAAATTGGTGGATTATGTTAATGTTAGGATTTTTTTTAATGTTTTGATGATTATAATTGTAGGGAAAAGCAAGAATACCATGGTGGAGTTGTTGCTACACTGGAAAATAGAGGATTTTCCTACACAAAGTGATGCTACAGTCATGGGTCATGAATAAATAAAGCTTGCAGAGGCTTGGAAATAATGTAGAAGGTCTTGGAAGACATAAAAAATCATGTTCCAGGTGGTGGCCATAGAAATAGAGGTTTGCAAGAGTATTTTTCACAAAACCCTCCTTGATTTGTGCTTTTAGACCCTATAAACGAGGGTTTATTAGATCAGAACATTTTCATGGTTTTCAATCCCTATAAATGGTGAAATATTGAGTTATACGACATAATTGAAGACTGTTTTGAGGTTTTGAGTGATTTGGAATGATTTTGAAGGGGTCTCCTTTGTAAAACAGGCCTAATCTACTAGCCTTTCTTTAGAGGACAGTCTGAAATCTGATGATTTTCTTTGTGTCAAACGTCTCAGAGATTTGATATGTTGTGATGTGTTGGAAAGTGTTTCTAAGTGTGCATTGAGTTTTTTAATAAGGAATGTAACTATCTAATTCAATGGTTGACAAACCTACTAGAGGAATATGTTATTGTCTAATCAAAACAAAGATGTTTGTTTAAACAATGGAAAGGATGATATTGAGTGCTTGGTTACTGTCAAACTAATGATATGATTGATGTTACTAAATTTGGTTAAGGTGTATAAGATAGGTTTGGTGACTTTGATGGTTGGATGGGTGAGTATTATGAAGCCTTTTGGTTACTGTCGTAGGAAGAGTTTGTAACCTGTAAATAGACTACTATAGTCAAAATATGGTGAGTACAGTGCTTGATAATGGACTGATAATAGTGAGGTATGGTTTAGTTGATTTTTTTGCCTTGGTGAATAAATGAAAGGATGAATTATTCAAGTGTCAATAATTAGGTTTATGTTGTTTTTATGGTGTCTGAGAATGATGTGAATCTAATTGATTAAGTCAATTTTTTCTAATATGGTTTTTTCTTTGAATGAGTCAATTGGAATACTGATTAGTGGAATGGTGAATGATGGCCTATGGAATGGCTAAGAGAATTTGAGTGGATTTTGGTTGAATGAAAAGTAGATTTTTGATGAAATTATATTTGATCTTCTCCTGATTCTATTTGGGATTGAAATCCCTTGAAGAAATGATGTTGATGGTGTTTGTTGGATGCTTTGCATCAGATGTACCCTGATGATTGAGTGTTTTGATATGATGCTCTGCATCACTAACTACCTTGTCTATGCTATTGCTTACTATTATGGTTTCATAGATTTTTTCCAAGCATCCATAGTTTGTCATGTTGGTGAACCTTTGCAAGAACATGCCTCCATGTGAAGTAATTGCATCATGCTGCTTATGTTGACTTTCTAAACAACTATATTGTACAGTTGAAATTTTGTCATCTATCAACATCTAGTTATTAGTTATGGAATTTGAAGTAATGCTTTGAGTTTGAATGATGTGTAATGCAACGTAACCAACAATATGAATATAAACTACAAAAAATTATTAAGTAGAATTCATTAGTTAAGTTCTCTTTATTCTATTACCTTCATGTACGTTTGAGTAAATCCACTAGCACTAGGAGGTGTTTGCTTGAAACCTCCAATATTAGCCTGTTCAACATCCAAAATCACATATTAAAATACCATTTGTAAAAAAATTCTATTAACATGTAATAAATTTATAATTGTTTACTAGTTACATACCCCAGAGATAGGTGTACTACAAAAATAAGTAGGTGGAGGACCGGCGTATCCAATCTCAACACTGTGACCCTGCAATTTTATTAAAATAATAAAACTAAATTAGTTAATCTTGCATTTCAGAATCAAAATTTAATAAAGTAAATTCAATGAACATGCTGACTTTTACCTGACTATCAATTCCATATGCACAATGCAAAATTTTAGCTATCGTCTCCATCCCCGCAGTAGCATACGGATCTTGCATAGCAACCTCTTGAGTGCCAGTGGGGTCATATGAACAAGTCGCCCCACAAGATTGACACACATGGGTTCGAAGGCCACCACCCAAAGACTCCCCTAGATGGCATTGCACAATAGGGCTAGTATGATGGATGACACTCTGGGTCAAAGTGTTGATCACCTACAATGTCTCTACGCCAGCACTCTCCTTCGCAATGATAGACATAACAATGTGCTCACAAGGTGACCTAGCAAGAGGTCGTCTACCTTGCCATGCAGGATCCGGCTGTGCTCTGGGCCTATCTTGAGCCGACCCCCCACCTCTCCCCTAGAACTCCCTCATATCAAAATAATTTGGGATTTGGTTCAATACAAACTCACTATATGGTTTCCTAAGAAAATATTGGGGGACTTCACAATTGTTGCACGGTGGGTAATCAAAGACCAAGTACCACCTATCATAAAAATAGTTCCTAATCTCTTGGTGGTGGCACCAATGAATAGGAAACCTCTTCGCATTGAGGCTAAGATTTTGATTTGTTCTAGGGTCAGTAAATAAAGAGCACAAATAACCTTTAGTAATTTTTAAATCTTTTACTTGTTTATATGATAGTTTATCTGCATAATATGCCCTAGTTGCCTACCTCCTATCTTGCCATCCTGTTATTTGTTGGGTTATTGAATCTACATTTTTTAACATCTCTTTCATTGAATTTTCTAGGGTCATTCTTTCTGTGGTTGAAGCATTTGGATCACTCAACCTACTGATAAGATCCTCAATTTGTTTTTTGTTGTTCTCAATTTCACTCCTCAAATTTTGTTGAGTGCCAGGAGGGTGTTGAGTGATTGGTGGGGGAGGTTGATTTTGTTGTTGAGGATTTTCCTATTCTTCTTGTTGAGGATTTTGAGGATTTGCAAGATCATTTTCATCTCCTACAAATAAAAAAAAAAATCAAATCTAACCTAAAACAAACAAAATCAACTTGAAACTAAGAAATTCAAAACAAATAGCAAACAATACTTACCTCCCACACCTCTTCATCATCGTGGCACCATCTTTGCAAAGAAAAAAAAATGTTGTTGATGAATTTTGTAGAATGCCTCCTCTTAGAACGCGAGCGTGAAAATGAGGGGTTTTGGCTGCGAGCAGAGCAAAAAAACCGACAATAGAAAATGAATCACTTTCACTTTTTTTTTCTTTTAAAATGCCATAGCGCGAGTGCGTTATGTCATTTTCAATTTTTTTTGGAATTGGCCACAAAAGTGTAACCCAACTTCATGCACCCACCCTTATGTAAAATTCCTATATCCTCTTCTATTTCTTCTTGAACATCGATCTCCATTGGTGGGCATTCCATTTTTTTGGTTTCCTCTTTCTTAGCTTTGGAGTGAATTTTGATTTTTTGATCTGGTCTTATGGGTGTTTTCTTTAGGATTTTACCTTCCCTACTTGTTTTTGGCCAAGCTTTATTTATTGGTTTAGCTTTATACTCCTGAGCTTTTTCTAGGTTTGGTATCTACTCTTGTGATATTTTTAATGCTTTTTGATGTTTTGTTCTAAATTTTTACCATCAAATCCTTCTTCTAGTCTCTTGATTCTGCAGGTGTCTTCCTTGCTCTCTTTTTTAATACTAAATTGTTTGGCCATGTTATGTAATGTGGTACTTTAAAATTTGTTTCTAGCTCTTTACTTGAACTTATCCATCCTTTCAAATGTGTTTTGTAAGGTTCTTTTATTTATTCACTACTTATTCCTAATGTTATTCTAGGTGTGAATGATAGGTTTTTTGTTTCTTGCTCTTCGCACTTTAGGATATTTCATCTTTTCGATTATAAGATGTTTTAATTCCAACTTTTTACACTATTGTCGTCTTGATTGAGTTTCATGAATTTGAATTTGTAGCATGAATAATTTTGTAGTTCGCATCTGAAGTTTGCAAGAAGAGCTATTTGTATTTCATAATATATATTATATATTAATTATATATATAATGGTATAATATAATATTGTGTGTGTGAAATATGGGAGAGTTAGCAAATTGATACTAAAACACACAAACATCAATGAGATGTATTATATTAAAGATTTTAATCAAAGAAACTACTCTAAATTGTAGCTAAACAAATCTCTAAAAAATATTCCATTGTTCTCTATTCTCAAGGATTCATTAAACCATTTGGCTCATATTTTAGATGTGCACTATGGTTGTTATAATGAAAACTTAAGAAATGAGATGTTGTTTAAAATGCAAGAAATCTAAGTTCCTACATAAAACTATGTGACAAAATCCATGATGCTATGATAATGGTGATATTGACAAAATGGATAATGATGCTAGCTTATATGATGCAAATGCTATGATAAGAAGCTAAAATTATTCTACATATGCTCAAATAACTATTGATATGATAAACTAAAATGCAACTATAGGGCAAGATATGAAATAAAATGAAACTATAAAGAAAGACATGATCCTAATTTAACATGATGATACAAAGCTAACTATGAACTCCAAATGCTCCAATGCTCCAAAGCTATTCCTACATAATAAGTTTGCTCAAATGTGGGATGATAATGCTATATCAAAGGGTTGTATTTAAAAGATTTTCAAAGCATCTTGTGATGTTGCAACGATCGACGATCCAAATTCAAACATGAGGGATGAATGGTGGGGATGGAAGAATCTTAGAGGATGTCCCCTTGACCAAGGGCAACATGCCAAATTGATGAAGGAATAAAGTTTGTGAGGAATAAGCCATGTGTTAAAATTTTATTGAAGATAATTGGTTGAAAATAATGTAATTAAATATTAGTCATATTTAATTACATGTGACATTTGATGACATGGCCAAAAAGTGCTACAAACATGTGACTAATTTTAAATTTGAAATTATTGAAACTTAGTGAGAAGACATTTAATTAAATAAAAACAAACTATAGTCATTTGTTTATTTAATTAAACTTAGAAGAATGTGGTTTAGAATGAATAATTTAGAAAAGTGTGAACTATATAAATAAATTGAAAATTTATTTATAAGTAGATGAATAAAGGGAGTTCATTAATTAAATAGCTAGTATTTAATTAATTAATTGTCTTGACCGATTTTAGGTGTATACATTTTTCCTCTGTGATCAAGAGTTGTTAGCCTATATAAATGATGCCGAACAAAAGGAAAAAGACAACAACCAACACTTAACACATCAAGATAGGGCTACGCTAAACTTAAACAAAATAAAGATAAACAAGTAGATTTTTACCTTGCTCAAGCTGCTCCTTGGTTGGCCCTTTGATGATTGATGTCTTGTATGCTCCTTTGATGGAAAGATGGATGAAAATGGATTCAAAATGAGCTAAATGAGATGAGGATTCAAATGAGTTATGTGGGTGGTTGGATTGATGAATGAAAAATAGAAGTGATCCAAGATTGAAAGCATGCAACAATGGAGGTTTGAAAGTATAAAAGTGCTTGAGAGCTAGAATGCAAAAGTGTGTGAATGCCTAATCTATGAAATGGGAGAAAATTTCTCATTTTAAGAGAGGAATTCTCTAGAGAAATGGACAGTTGAGATCTTTCCAACATGGGAAAGATGAAAGGTTGTGGTGAGTTGAGGACTCACAAGCCCTCACATCTTTCCATGTGGAGGATGGTGTGTCATAAGGACAAGTGAGTTGGAAAAGGGACATGTGAGGTGGAGGTACTTGCAAGTACCTTGGAATGAGGAGAATATTTCCTCAAAAATAAACTTCTTGTTCCCATATGAGAGGAAAGTGACATATGAAAATTTTTAGTATTTCTCAAAAATCCCCATGGGGAAGAGAGAAGTGGTTGGAGAAATAAATATGAATTTTAAATTCACATGATTGGAAGTACCTTGGGGATAAAAAAAGGTTCCAAAAAAGGTAAGTACTTCTCCACATGTGAGTGATGTGACAAGTGAGGAGTTCTAGAACTCCTAACAACTTGCATGGGGAAGAGGAGAGTCTTGGAGGGATAAATGTGAATTTTTAATTCACATGGGGAAGAGGGGAGTCTTGGAGGGATAAATATGAATTTTTAATTCACATGGGGAAGAGGGTCAAGGCTAAATGTGGAAAATGTGAAGGTTGACCAAAAAGCTATGCTAAATGTAGCAAGGAGATTAGATTAAGGTTGTGCAAATAGGCGATTAAAAATTTTAATAGAAAATTGGAAGAAAGTGGGAGAATATGGAGTATGTGACATTAATCTTGATTAAGGTGTGCACATCCTAATCATGGATTAATTAAATTAATCTAGATTAGAAGAGGGTTATGGAGGATGTGACAAGGGAAGAGAAAAAAATAATTTAAAATTGGTTTAAATTAAAAGTCAAATGACTAAATTAAATAAATTGATATGTTCATTTAATTTAGAGAGGAAAGGGTGAAAGGTAAAGTATTTAATTGTTAAATTAAATACTTAATGAACCTTAGGCATAGGGAAATATTAATTAAATAAATCATTTAATTAATATTGATGAAATAAACGAATAAGGGAGATGGGTTTGACCATGTGGGAGAGGTCAAATTTGGATGTCTACATTTTTCCCCTCTTCGAAATATTGTTAGAATAACATTGTTTGAAAGAAAAATAAAATGCGGATGACTCTATAGAGGAAGTGACTAGAAAATGATGCCCCAGTGTGGGAGAAGTTGTGTGAGCTGACCAAACAGAGGGAAATGAAGGGAGATGCCCCAATCTCACAAGGAAATGACCATGATGGAGGAATGGAGGAAAATGGTAGGGTATGTCCCCTCAAGAGGGTGGTTGGGGAAGAAAAAGGGGCTCCAGGAAACTTCTCGATATGAGGAAATGGAAGGTACGGTTGGATAGAGCTTTAAGAACCATAAAGATTGGATTTTTAATGAAGTCAAACAGACACACGGTTTACAAATAGCGGCCCCAGGAAGTTAGAGGATTAGTTGAATTAAAAGAGGTTTAAATAAAGGGTAAAAATACCCTTCACTTAAAAAAATTAAAAAAGGAGGGAAAAAATTATATAAGGTAATTTAAGAAATTACCACTCCTCATTTGCACACCTGGTAGTTGAGTGAGAGAGAGAGAAGAAGATGGGAAGGAGATGAGGAGACGAGGATGCCAGGCGATTACGAATCTGACATCATCCATCGGAGGGATGAGGTACGATGGTTTTACCATGAGTGTGTGGTTCCACGCCAGGTTAGATTTAAAACTCCCTTTGTGATTTTAAGCATTTTATGATGTATTTTTAAGTTTTAATGATTTTTGAAAACATTGGTTTTGGGATGGGGTTAGGTTAGAAAAATGGGTCAAGGGAAATTTTTTGATTTCACTGAGCAGGCAGGAAAAATCTCCTGTTAGAGGCAAGGGAAAGGGGGGGTGAATTTTCACAATTAGAGGGTAAAGGTACCCAAAAAAATGAAAACAAATTGCCCAAAAAGAGCAATGAGACACCAGGGGAGGGGGAGAATTGGGAAAATTCACTAAAAAAACTAATTTGAGCTCACTAGGCGACCTCGCCCAGTAGAGGGACGACCCCGCCTAGGCATGGTTGCCCATTCTAGGGTGGGTTCGCCCCCAGGAGGGGCGGGTTTTCCTACCCTACGGGCAGGCTCACCCCGGGCCGAGGTAGGGTTGCTCTAAGCCAAGGCGGTTTCACCCTAGGCTGGGGTGGGCTCACCCTACGTTGGGGCAGGTTTGCCCCGATTTGAGGTGGGTCCACCTGCTAGCTAGGGCAGGTTTTCCTTGAGCCAAGGTGGGTCCACCCGCCAGCCCAAGTGGGTCCACGCCAGGCTAGGGTGGGCTCGCCTCGAGCTGGGGTGGGTCCACCCATCGGCCAGGGTGGGTTTTCCCTAGGCTAGGGTGGGTCCACCCAAAGCCGGGGCAGGTTTTCCTAGAGCCAGGTCGGGTTCACCCAAAGGGAAGATGGGGGGGAGAGAGGATAAAATAAAACAAGAAAACATGATTAGGAAAAATGGGTAGAATTCAGGCCAGAAGAGGGAAAGGGGAAAAATTAGTGGTAAGAGAGCCCAGGGCTAGGAAAAGGGAGAAGATGAGGAAAAATATAAGATGACTGACATGTGATGTTGTATGGATGCAAAGCTTCAATGACTTGCGGATACATGAGAGGCAGTCAGAGGTGCTAGAGGCAACAATGGCAGCCATGAATGAAGTGGATCACAAGGCTTTGTCACGTTTGAGATTGCTACATTTATTAGGGTACCCTACCATTAGAGCACATTGGGTGATGCTAATAGCATTAATAGAGTGGTGGAGTTCATAGACGTCAACTTTCCATCTCCTGATAGGGGAGATGACGGTGACTTTAGAGGACATATGGAGGATATTGAGGTTTCCTATAGCGGGCCACTTGGTGAGTGCGATGACATCAGAGGGGGTCGAGTTGGATCATACCATGTGGGTGTTGTTTGGACGAGATGGCCTACCCATACAGAGGTAGAGGTTGGAAGTGGACCAATGCTTAGCATTGGGGGTGCCACCATTACCGCTATACCTATGTGGGATGATTATTGGATTATTACTACCAAACCAGAGCAGGCGCTTCTGCAGCCTGAGGTTTATGAAGGTGATTTGACATATCATCAAGGGGAGAGAGGGGCAGTTCACATGGGGTACATATCTAGTAGTACAAATTTATAGAGAAATGCATATCATATGTTACCGAGAGGCTCTCAACGTGACACATGTGACATTGTTGCAGGTATGGGCCTAGGATCACATCAATGTCGCTAGGCCAGGAGTGGTGAGAGCAGGACTAGAGGATGAGACAATACCAATAGCTTGGTGGTATGGGTTAGAGGATGGTTGGCTATGGCACTATGAGGGCTAGGGGGATCTAGACAGATGGAGGAGGACATTAGATGACTTGCAGGAGGAGCATATAGTGTGGAGTCTGTATATGACACAACAATTTTTGGGATGGAGGAGGGATGAGGAGAGACACTAAGGATACTTCAACACCAAATGCTTCATAGTCGAGAGGGAGCCATGCACAATGGAGGTGCATAGGCCACACAAAGTGACCAAACAGTCCAGGTTTGTACAAGATATTCCACACAAACTAGATAGATTTCAGCGGATCACTTGAGAGCAGCCATGGGGAGAGTTGATTTTGCTGAGGTTTGCGAGAGAGCATTGGGAGACATTGCAGCTAGTACCCTACTTGGGTAGGACCAAGGGGAGGTAGAGGCAGGATTGATAGTGTGATACATCATGTGGAATACCCATCACCAACCACCATGAATTACTCCAAAGAAGCCTATTGTAGGGGAATTGGAATTTGGACTAGAGGATGAGTTGCGATTAGTAGGCTAGAGGAGAGGGAGGAGAGGACAACAGAGGAGAGGGCAGGAGGAAACTAGAGTTGCAGGGTAGTAGGGGAGGGGACAAGAGGTAGCTAGATCAACAGGGCAATATGAGAGAGGACAGGGAGAGGGTGGAGTCATTGGGTAGCAAGAGAGGGTGGGTAGGCAGAGGAGATGGCGAAGGAGAGCCCAGGTGGAGATGGGGGAAGAGTAGAGGAGAAGTGAGGTAGAGGTGGAGATTACAGATGAGAGGTATGAGGTAGGGGTGGAGGTTAGTGCCTCAAGTCAACAAGATAAAGGACAGGGAGAGGTTGGGACCTTAGGGTAGCAAAAGAGGGTGAGGAGGAGGAGGTTGCAGAGGAGAGCTCGAGCGGGCATTGAGGTAGAGGAGCATGGAGATGAGGCGGATGTGGAGATAATGGATGAGGGAGAGAAGGTTGAGGTGGAGGCGATGGATATGGAGGTGCATGATATCCCCATATTGGCCATGGTACCACCGATAACAGAGGATCCAGCTATACGACTGAGAGGGGCCGTGGCAAGATTACAAATTTTTGAGCATAGGTTGAGAGATATAGAGGTGGCTAGATGTGAGCTAGAGGTAGAGGTGAGTGGGCTACGAGCAGAGGTAGCTAGAGCATGAGCAGAGGGCAAGAGGGTTTTCAAAGATGTAGCCTATGTAGTGTCACAACATGAGGAGGAGCTACGTACAAAGAGGGATGGGTTGCAAGTCGAGGTGAGCCCACTTCGAGTAGAGGTGATGCAACTAGAGGGGTAGGTATCCTAGGAGCATGAGGAGGTAGTGGCTGCGAGATAGGAGTAGGAAAAATTAGAGGCAGTGATGGCTATTCGACAAGCCAGGGGTTAGGAAGGAGCGGTAGACTCGATATCGTCAGAGGCCATGGCATAGGCGAAGAGGGACATGGATGACCTGAGGAGGCAGGTGTATTGACTATTGAGAGAGAGGACTGAGTTGAGATGGGAGTGAGACGAGTTCCGCGACGGAGCAGAGGTAGCAGAGGAGATTGTGGGAGACATGGGGTTGATGCAAGAGAGGGAGGATGCTATGAGGGCTCAGGGCTTAGGTGCAGACTTTGCAGGGGGAGAGAGACACAGTAGTGGCACAGGAAGAGACTTTGTAGGGGGAGAGGGATACAACATGGGTACAGGTGCAGAATTTGCAGGGGGAGAGGGATATAGTGCAGATACAGGTGCAGACCCTATAGAGGGAGAGGGATATGGTGGTGGCCTAGGCACAAGGTGCAGAGAGAGAGAGATGCAACACAGGCTCAAGAACAGGTAGCACGGGGTGAGGGTGGTGAGACAGGGGGAGAGGTGTAGAGATTGCAGACACAAATATAGGCTATGCAGGCATAGATACAGGATGAGAGGGATAGGGCCACAGAGCAAGTGTCACATATGGGAGCAGAGATGGATCAGCTAAGGTTGGCACAGGATGCATGGGTACGGGAGTAGAGATCCATCTGTGGGGAATGCAACCAGGTATCAGGCTACAGAGAGAGATGAATATATGAGGGAGGTGACCTACTAGATGTAAGCTTATTAGTAGGCAGTTCTAGATCCGTCACAATGCACAACTCACTATGTCTCACAGGTGCCTTAGATGCCTACACCCTCCCAGTCACTAGGGACACGTACTCGAGGGTATAATGACTATCAGACGACTCCTTTACATAGAGGGCTAGTGCCCGAATCTCCACAAAGGTCAGATGTTGGCAACTCGTGGTAGAGATGATAGAGGATAGGTGACATGATACCAGTTTTTGACAGGTGCATGATGGATGTACAGTGCAGATCAGCACAAATCAGAGTTGATCTAGAGCCTTGTATTTGTACTTTATTTGATGATATAAGTGATAGCCCTTACTGACACTATGTGATGTTCATGTGGTGGATGATTTTATGTATTTTTATGATTTTGTTGTAGATGATAATGATGATGTGATATATGTATATGCTTATGATGTATGTTGATACTTATAGGAATGGGATGGACGATATGTATGATGACTAACGTGTATTATGGAAGATGTGATGATTGATTTATGACTTTACATGCTATGGATATGGTTCTAACAACTTCTGATGTAGGTAGCGATGTAGGAAGTGTGTTAATGCTATGGATTAATATGGAAATGAATGAATAATGCAATGAATCTAAGATGCTTAGAATAACCAAATATAATTAATCTAAACAACTTAAATTAAATATGAGATAATATCACAATGAACCTATGATGTGAGATATGATGCAATTAAGTTTCCTACAAGCACTAACAGACAAATGAAATGTAATGTTGATGGTAAATAGATTTTATTTGTGATCACACTTGCTTTGAATTATACAAAATAAAGATGTGTGAGATAGCCTAACATGAAATGCAATGCAACATGAACATAAGCACCAATAAGGACTTGCATAACAATGAAGGTAGACGGGTGTGAAACTGCACCTATCAAGAACTGTAGGTATCCTGAGAAGAATGAGAGATGGAAGGTGACTATTTGCACAACCAAAATCATAGGTCATAGGTCAGGTATGAATGCAATGCAATGGGAATGATCATGAAATGCAATCTTAATGTAATTTTCCATTCTTGGAGCACTAATTTTTTCTATAGCATAAGACTCTAGGTACCATGGTATGTAAACCAAGGAAAATTAGCATCTAATGCAAAAAACAAACACAATAGACAAGAAGGCTATCCCAACACCCCAAAGTCACGAAGACCTTGGTCAAGCTAGGCATTGTGATAACTACAGGCACAAAGGATGCCCCAACATAACACAAGACCTCATAGATCTTGGTGGGTACTATGTGGGACAACCAGGAAGACAACAATCAAAGCAAAAAAGATCAAGATATGCCCCTATGTGAACTGATCAAAACACACAATCATATGATAGAATATGGTGGCCTTGACAAGTTGTGCTAGGGAGCTCAAATGATAAATAAAAGCCAAAAGCATCAAAAGAGGGCAATCAATTTTACAATGTCTTTGCCATAGGCTCGGGAGGATGGATGGGTTTGACGAGGTCTATTTGGAAGGATGCATCCTGTTGAGACCAAAGATGGATACTAAACTAAAAGATCGATTATGACGCAGAAAATTCCAAAACCGATCGGATCTTATGACATGAGTGGATCTCATTTGTGAAGAACCAGATAGATAGGGACATACTTGATGACATGACATAAGGTGTGATACACAAGACTGACACACCCTAATGACCTAGGGGCTCGGGGGCCAATCAAAGATTAGCCTTGCCTACATGAAAGCACAGAGCCCTTGTAGTTCAAGAAAAGACCATGGATAAAAGCAGAAAGAGAACCAATGGAGACGAGTGATGGAAAAAATGATGATCGGACTAACCAAAAAAAAATCTTTAGGGGTGGATCAAAAGATCAACCTTTCCTACGTGAAAGCACAGGGGAAACTAGTTCGAAAAGGACAAAAGATGAACCAGGGATAAGAGAAAAAAGGGGACAATGAAGGCCACAAGGGGTGGCCACAACAAGATGGAAAAAATGCCCCAAGGGTAGATCAAATGATTAGCCTTTCCTACATGAAAGCATAGGGGCAACATAGTTTGACAGAAAGGTTAACACGATAGGATGTGATCTTAATGGAGACCTGACATGATGAAGGAACCTATATGGGAGTGAAGGACTGACAAGACAACAAGACTAACAACACAAGCTCAGATTAGGATAAAATCCTAGGATGACAGATAGCAAATGAAGCTCATCCAATGCTCAACCAGAATATACCAAGTGACCAGATGATGGATGCAGATGGAAGGAGAGGATTGATGTGATGATAGGATATGAGATCGAGATGGATGGAAGCATAAAATAACTAGGACGCAAGGTAGATAATGATTAAGCCCTTTCCAAATGGCGTTTGTGACCAGGTTTTCACCAAATGTACTTATCCAAGGCGCCACCAAGGGTGGTTTTCACCATAGGATGGATTATTTCTCTTTACTATTTTTGGATTTTGCTGATTTTATAATTTTTGGTATTTTTTTGGTATTTTTTTACTTTTTTTGTATTTTTTTAGATTTTTGCAGGATAGGGTACCCCAGTTGATTTAAGTGTAGAACCTCTTCAGATGCGTGATGTTAATGGGATCCTCTAGGGGCTCTCCTTTAGGTGTAGCCAGTCTGTAGGCCCCTGATCCATACTTGGCGGTTATGATATAAGGACCAAGCCAATGTGCTTCAAATTTTCCCTTCTTTTCTTGGTCCTGTTGAGTGCGTTGATTCTCCTTGAGGACTAAATCACCAATGTTCAACTAGCGAGGATGGACCTTGTTGTAGCTTCTTTTTAGGAAATTCTGATAAGCTTGAAGGTGGTCATATGCTTTGATCTATCTTTCATCTAAGAGTTCTAACTAGCTGAGTCTTACAACTCGAGCATCTTCATCACTAATAAGATTCTTTAGGGAGATTCTCAGTGATGGGATTTCTACCTCAATCAAAAAGATGGCATTGGCACCATAGATGAGAGAATACAGGGTGGCACTGGTAGGGGTGCGGATGCAAGTGCGGTATGCCCAAAGGGCAAGATGGATGTGAAGGTGCCAATCTTGACTAGTATTGTTGACTACCTTTTTAAGGATCATGATGAGGGTTTTGTTGGTGGCTTCTAACTATCCATTACCCTGGGGGTAATAAGGCATAGACCAATGATGTTGGATATGGAAGGTGTCATAGAGATGTTTCATGGCTTGGCTCTTGAATGGCTTACCGTTATCGGAAATGATGGTGGATGGTATTCCATATTTGCAGAGAATATGGAAAAGGATAAATTTGAAAATTTGAGTACTTGTGATTTGTCAGAGTGGCATTGCTTCCACCCACTTGGTGAAGTACTTAGTTGTGGTGATGATGAAGGTATGGTCATTAGAGGATGGGGGATAGATCTTGTTGATTAGGTTGAAACCCCACTGAGAGAAGGGCCATGGTGCTACAAGAGGCTGCAGATCTTGTGTTGGAGCATGTATCAGATCGACGTGCTATTGACAGGGTAAGCACTTCTTGACAAACTCTCAAGAATCATGTTCTAATGTAGGCCAGTAATATCCTATGTAGATAAATCTCTTGGCTAGGGCCATGCCATTTGAGTGGGCCCCACATACACCACTATGTACCTTTGTTAATGCAGTATGGGATTTAGTCTCGTTCAGACACTGGAGGAGGGTTCCATCATACCCATGTCGATAAAGTGTATCACCTACGATGGTGTAACGTGACGTACATTGGATGAAGGATTTTCATTGGTTGCATGTCAGATTGGGAGGTAGGATGTTATCATGAAGATAGGTGTAGATATCATGGTACCAAGGGGACGTGGGACCTACAATGTCACACACCATCTCACTTTCTGGGATATCGTACGCTCGGATTAAGAGCTATTTGACAAGAAAATCACAATCTATTTTTTCTTTGGGAATGTCAATTAAGGAACCAATGGTAGCCATGGCATCTATTGCTTTGTTCTGGATTCTTGGAATATGATCAAACTAGATGGAAGTGAAATAATTCTTAAAGCCGTCTACCATGCATTTATAGGAAAATAGCTTATCATCTTTGGTAAGAAACTCATTGTTGACTTGTTTGATGATTAATTGAGAATCACCAAAAACTCTGAGGTGGGTGATATTCCACTCAATTGCAATTCTAAGGCTAGTAAGAAGGGCTTCATATTTAGCTATATTATTTTTGCGCGGAAAGACTAATCTGAATGACTTTGGTATATAGTCCCCTTTAAGGGTGATGAGAAAGATTCCTGCCCCCGATCCATTGTGTGTGTATGACCCATCAAAGTACAAAGTCCATGTAGCCACTTCTATTACTACAAAAAATCCTTCATCTGAAAAATTTTGTGGTCAGAGGATAAGCATCTACAAAGGGTGCATCTACCATTTAATTAGCTATTACTTGTCCTTTAATAGCTTTTTGATGCACGTATTCTATGTCAAATTCACTCAGAAGCATGACCCACTTAGCCATACGACCAATCAGAATTGTTCTGGATAATAGGTATTTAAGTGGATCAACCTTAGAGATGAGCTTTACTGGATGACTGAGCATGTAATGTTGGAGCTTCTGCAAATTGAAAACCATGGCTAAGAAATATTTTTCCATTGGGGAATAGTTAAGCTCATAACCCACAAGGTTTAACTAATGTAATAGATTGCTCTTTCATTTGATGACTCATCATGTTGTGCTAGTAATACCCCCAGTGTCACTGAAGTAGCTGAAATGTACAGTAGGAGTGGCTTACTAGGAATTGGTGGCATAAGGATTGGTGGGTGAGCCAAATATTCTTTTATTTTGTCAAAGCTGAGTTGACACTATTGTGTCCATTTAAACGCATTATCCTTCTTCAGGAGATGAGTGAATGACTGACACTTGTCAGCCAATTGAGCTATGAACTTTTGGATGGATTGCAGTTTACCCTAAAGTCTCCTTAATTGTTTTAGGTTGTGTGGTGGAGGCATATCCATAATTTCCTTGACTTTTTCTGGATCTACATCTATACCTCTTCGAGAGACAATGAAACCCAATAGTTTTCCTGATGTAACCTCAAAAACACATTTCTTAGGATTTAGCCTTAGCTTATACTACTCTAGATGCTCAAAGATCTTCTTGAGTACCATAGGATGCTCTTCCCTTGTTATTGATTTTCCTAGTAGATCATCAACATAATCATCCATTATTATGTGAATGAGATCATGGAAGATAATAGTCATTGCTTGATGGTAGGTTGCCCCTGCGTTTTTGAGACCAAAACACGTGAAATTATAGCAGAACATGCCCCATGGTGTAGTAAAGGATTTTTTATGGTGCAATTTTTATCTGATTGTATCTGGAGAAGCCATCCATAAGGGAAAGCATCTCATGTCCTACAGTGAGGTCAACCAACATGTTAATGCTTGGAAAAGGAAAATCATCTTTGGGGTAGGCCTTGTTGAAGTCACGGAAGTCTGTACATACTCTGATAGCACCATTTGGTTTGGCTATAGGAAATATGTTTGAGATCCATTTTGAATAGTCAATGGGCCTTATAAATCCGACATCCACTAGCTTCTCCAATTCTTTCTTAACCAGTAGGGCTACTTGGGGGTGCATTTTTTGAAGCTTTTGCTTGACAGGTTGAGCATTGGGCCGGATGTCTAGATGATGTACTACTAAAGAGAGATCGGGGCTTGGCATGTCTGAATATGTCCATGCAAACTTGACAATGCCTTCTTTGAGAAGCTTGGTGATGGTAGAATGTTCCTCTTCCGACAGTTCTTTGGCTACATAAGTGATTTTGGGATCCGCTTTAGTTCACAAATTTATTTCCTATGTTTCTTCTATGAGAATGGAGGATCATTCAGAGAGCTGAGTTCCTACAAGAGGAAGATGAACATCCCCATATTCTAGTTCCTCATCGAGGTTTTCGCTATTAGATACACCTTTTTTTTACTTTTTCTAGGTCAAGAAGCACCTCAAGGAGGTTTTCACTAGGCGACCTTGTTTGATTTTGCTTCTTTTTACTTTTGCAATTAGGATGTTCATCTTCCCCCAACCCCATAAGATGTATGTACTAATCCATTGTGGGAAAGGGTATGTGTAGGATCATCATGGAAAAAATAGGCCCTTAAGTGGGAAAAAATTCAAAAAAATCAGAGTTAGGCAACTTGACGTAAAAATTTGAATAAGTTATCTATATTATTTCAAAAATATGTAAGAGTAGAATCTATAGCAAGTTGAATGTAGTTTCTAAACTACTAGGTTTATTTAAAAAAAGAAAAAATCTAATTGGTGAAAATTTGAAATTTCAATGCAATAGTACTTAAATTTTAGGGAAAAAATAAGTAGGTGTCTGTCTGACCACCCTAACCACAATAAAATGATAATTACTTTTTATAAGATTTTAGATATAAGTAGAGGAATCATGTCCTGATGTGATGCATATTTTTTGTAATTTTTTCCAAGTAAATAATTAATTATGAATTTTTTATTACAACTTTTAAAAATATAAAACTCATATGTCTAACCACCTTAACTTGGTCAAAACTTCATGAAATTCAGTTTTCTTTTTTAATCATATAGTATGTGAAGTATAGAATGTGACACATGTTTTGGATTCAAAAATGTGATACGTTTTGAAAGCTATAGATTTTTCAATTAGCCTATCAATCGGGCTTTAGTCATAATTTGAATAGAAAATGAATAATAATTACTTATTAAATTCAAAGTAAGCATAATTTATATTGGTGGTGGAATCTCCTTTAAAACCCTTTTCGTTTCATCAATTTTGGGTAAAAAAAAATTCATCAGCCACATACCCATCATATTGCCACTTTTTGGCCCATCATGATCCTACACATACCTGAAAGGTATCGATAGGTGTGCTACCATGTAGGTCCCAATCTACGAGTTCAAGATGTTTAAGAGATAGGATAATGGTGTAGATGTGTAAGAAGTTGAACATGGAAGAGAGGTCAGTGTGATCTACATCATCATATGTGTGTATGATGGATTCCTCCTATGGTATGTCTTCAAGGAGGCTATTGTTCTCATTGACGTTATTAGAAGCACTAGATGATGATATAGGTCCCTTTTGTTTTGTGTCATGACCCAAGCCTAAGTTTCTTGGTTTTATTGTAGAATAAATGTGGTGTTTCCTTCCATGCTCTTTAGCGCCAAGGCCTCCTCCCTAATAATTGTACTTTTTTGCAAACTTAGATGGCCAAGGATAGTTCTCCTGGAAATATTCTTTCAAAGGAGGGGAGGGATTAGGTTCCTCATGGTAGACCCATTGGCTTATGTCATCTTCTAGTGCATCTTGTCTTAACCCAAGAGAGCAAAAGGTGTTAGATCCCACATTCAAAACATTAAAGGTGATTGTCTTGTCTTCTGGTTTTGGTGTAGACTGTGAAGGTTGGCCATATTTGTGTGGTGAGGGTGGCATAGTTGCCATTTTTAAGGCTATGTGCATCTCATATTTACCACATCCCTTGTCAATGATCTAGAATTTAGTGACGGTGGAATCAAATGTGGATGATGGAGTGGATGAAGTGGTGGCTAATGCGGTGGTAGATGATTGTGATGATGATGTCTGTGGCAGTCCCATTTCCACACTAGGACAATAGTGGGAATGAGGAAAATAAGCTTCAAATGCACAATAATATTCAAATGGTTGGGGATCCACGTGTATGGTAAATTATACCCCATTGAATGGGAATTTTAGACATTGATGGTATGTGAATGGAACGGCCTGCATGGCATGAATCCATGGATGGCCGAGGAGGAGGTTATAGGGAAATTCCAGATCAAGGACATGATAAGTAGTATATTGCACAACTGGACCAACCTGAATTGGGAGACATATTGTACCTTCAGAATCACGCTTCACATTATCATACACCTTGATTGTGATGACTTGATTATTTAAATCAGCATATGGGTGTATCCTACCTACTTTATGAATTTCAATGTACAAAGGTTTAGGGCAGAACCATTATCTACCAAGATCCTTTTTACTTTGTGACGGTTTACTAGAACCTCTAGATGAAGGGGACAATTATGATTGGAGTCGATGAAAAGCATTCCATTTTGGCTAAAACCTAGTTGATAGGTGGTGGAGAGGTGCCCTACCAATGCTTGAAATTGTGTAGGGTCTATGTCATTAGGAACTTGGGTGTCCTGTAAGGCCTTATTTAGGATTTCTTGGTGTGCGAGGGAAGACTTAAGCAAGTCCAGAATGGATATATGTGTCGAGGTCTTTCCCAGATGATCAAGAATGTTGTATTGAGAATTCATAGGCTGTGGCTAGGTGGATGCAGAGGCTCCAGGGACTATGATGTGGGTTTGATGAGTGGTGACAACACATTGTGGATCTTTTCCTTTTATGTGTATCATAGATACATGTGGTTCCACTTCAATATGCATGACGATACCTTGGTAATTGAATGGCACATTTTTAGAACTAATGTCATTGGTGTTGCTATTTTGATCATTACTATTGCTAGGCCCTAGGTTTGAATTTGATGTACTAGGACCTTGGTTATGCTTAGGGAAAGCATTTTGATATATTTACAATTGAGCATTGGATGAAGGTGTCATATTGGAATCCACATGTATGTCACCCCGATCTTTGAGAAACTTGAATGTACGTTTTTAGACTTTGACACTTATTCAATGTATGCCATTTAATCTTGTGGAACTCACAATATTCATTTTCTTTGAACCAATTTGGTTTAGGCTTGGATTCGTTAGGTGGCTTGGTCGCAGGATATGTAATCAAGTAATTGGCTTGAAGAAGCCTATTAAACATGACACTTAGGGGTACTCCTAGTTGAGTGAATTGGCATTCGCCATTCCCTTGATTATTCTGATTGTATTGTTGGGATGGACAAGGTGCCCCTTGAGTCACTGATATGGCATTAGGCATTGGCTACTGATGAGGTGGATATTGTTGCTTCTGGGAAGCGTTGGCTAATTGAATGTGTTTAGTGTCAGTGACACCATCATTGACAATATTTTTATTTTTGTTCCAATAACAAGGCTTGTCTTTGGAAAATTTCTCTTTATCAGAATTAAAGATTTTGTCTATCCCTTTGGTGATGAGGGCTCTTTCAAGAATATGACCTTTCTCTACGATTTCAGCAAAGGTTGTAACATAATGGAGCCTAAAGTTGCGGGCCATATCCGGATGCAAATTTTTTATGAACAAGGTGACCATGTCCTTTTCCTATAATGGGGATTTCATGCAACTTACTAGGGCTCACCATCTTTGAAGATAGCTCGCAAAGGTTTCCCCCTCTTACTGCTTTTCCTTTAGGAGATCTAAGGTATCGATATCCGTTTTCTAGATTGAAGAAGTGAGAGACAAACTCTTCTGAAATTTGTGCAAAGGACTTGATAGATCCTTTCTTAAGACCCATAAACCAGTCAAGAGATATTCCTTGTAAAATCCTAGGGAACAATATCATGAGGTAATTGTCATTGTGCATGACTTCTTGATAGTGGACGTAGAAAACTTGAAGGTGAGCCTTGGGGTCTTTGGTTCCTTTATATTTATCAAATTTCGGCATTTCAAAATGCTTTGGGAAAGGAACTAATTAAATATAAGGATCAAATGAATAGGAAAAAATGTCCTCAAACTTGAATGATTGTTTGCCGATCCCAACTTGTTCGTCCTTTAACGCAACTTTTACTTCTTCCAGATCTTCATTGATAGATGTTGAAGGAGTCAGATTGGATGAACTAGGCTGATTATATGGAGGATACTACTTATATGATGAGGATGGTGCTAAAGCAGCCAGATCATAAGTGGGTTGAGGTGTATATGGAGGCGTTTGTTGGTATTGATTGGCGTAAGTGGATTGCAGATTGATGTAAGACAGATAAGAGGATGATAGATTTTGATGGTAAGAGGTGGAAACAACTTGTTGGTATGGTGGTTGCTGTTGATAGTATGAGGTGGATGGGATACCATGTTGGTATTGCGTAGTAGCTTGATAGTACGATGATGTGGAAGCCCCTTGTTGGTAAGGTGGCGTTTGTTGATAGTAAGATGTGGATTGAGGACCCTGGTGATAAGATGGTTCTTGCTGCGTATAGGATGTGGATGAAGCACCTTGTTGGTATGGAGGCTGCTACTGAGAGTAGTATGGGTTGGATTAGTAATTGTATGCAACATTAGGTTATTGCATGATGTATGGAGGTTGTTGTGGATTAGAATGTTGTTGGTATGGGTTTGTGTGCGATTGCAGAGGATTAGTGTATGGAGGTGGTTGAGTCTACAGGGGATTCTGAGTGGTCACATAAATATTTTGATTAGGATTGGACACAACAACATAAGTGGTGTACATACTAGATGGGTGGTAAAGATACTATGTGAGAGGATTTCATTGTATTTGTGTCAGAACGTGTGTATGATGGGTGGTTGTTGCTGCTGTGGCGGTTGTTGATAAAGTGGGAAAGATGGGATATGTTGTTGTTGTGGGACTGTTGTAGAAGCATTATGGGGCGGTTGCTATGGATATGAAGTAGTTTGTGTGACTTGATGTGGGGGTTGTGTAGGAATAGTAATGTGTTGTTGAGGAATTGAAATGTTTTGTTGTGGAATGGTGACATTCTGTTGCGGGATAGTGACATTTTTCTATGGGGCTTGTTGATGAGGTGGTTGAGATGAAATAGTAGCAACAACATGTTGTGGCGATGGTTACGAAGGGATAGTGGTGTGTTATGGTGGTGCTTGCATCACAGTGGATTGATGCAGATTAATGGGAGGCTATTGAAACACATGGATATTACCTTGGGGTGGTAGTAGTAGATTACCAACAGGTGCAGGTCTTGGAGGTGGCGTCAAAGCAAGAAGTGGAGTTCCCCGAGTATTGATGGGTGGTTGACCAGGATGTTGAGGTGGAAGTGGTGGAGTAGATGGAATACTCCATGGCATGCCATAGGCATAGGGGTCATTAGGATCGAGTGTAGCTATAGAGGCTATGGATTGGAGGCGAGGATAACTGGAAACTTGATGAATTACAACATTTTTGAACTTAGGATGATACCAATTCTCTATAGGCGGACCTTCAGGAACATACAAATTTCCTGGAACATTTTGTGAGGTATGCAAATCTTGAGGTGCAGGAAGAGTCTAGGTGCTGGTATATTGTGACATATTAAAGTTGGGTGGTGGTTTGACCCCTTTCATGATCAAAGTGGAAAGGATCTTATCCCCACACTAATTGAGGAGGCGATCTATCATCTAAACATTAACGGGATTGCTAAGATATTCGTCAACTATGACTTTGGGCTGATTGACCAGGTTTTCGTCTCTGGGTGGTGAGGTGTTTTGGACATTAGTGTTGGACTATGATGATGCACCATTATGGGGATCTTGAGGGATATTTGCACCGTTGTTGGGATCTTGTGTAATATTTGTATTGTTGTTAGGATCTTGTTAGATGTTCGGCTAGGAACCTTGGCCTTGTTGTTTTTCCATTTGTTTGTTAGCTTGTGATCGAGTTTGAACGGGCATGAAAGTTCAAAATTACTAAGTGAGCTAAGATGCATTTAAAATCTAGGATGCAATGCCAAAATGACAATTGAAGGATTGATTTGGTTGGATAGTGGATTAGCTGATTGGGTGATTCGATAAGGATGAGATTGGATTAAATTGATAGATTAGATAATTAGATAGGGATGATTTTGGATTAGATAAGATTAGTTGATGAATCGATTGATAAGATTGGATGATTGGATGAGATTGGATGGTAAAAGGGATTCTAAACCAGGTTCAGAGATCACCTTAGGTGACTTAAGGTGCTAATTAATCAGACTAAGGATGGATAGCTAATTGCGGCACCAAATACAACTTGAGATGGAAGTGGATTGATAGGGCCGAATGATGATGACTGACTCAGGATGGATGGTGATCCTAAGCAAACGTTGTAGGATGATGATCGGTTTTAGACACCTAGGTCAATTTGGATAATGAATTCAAATGAAGTTCAGAGGATTTGGATTGAGAAAATGATGAGGGATATGCAACCTAGAGGGGTTTTA
Organism: Sequoia sempervirens; assembly: GCA_007258455.2. NCBI lineage: Eukaryota > Viridiplantae > Streptophyta > Pinopsida > Cupressales > Cupressaceae > Sequoia > Sequoia sempervirens. The sequence continues at coordinate 54,717 of VDFB02149938.1, forward strand.
TGATGTTCCTATATGATTCAGATGATAAACGCATGACCTATTGAGAATGCAAATGCAAATTACGGGTGAAAGGAAGATGCAAAATGGCTAGATAAAGATCAAACTTGTTTGACCAAGGTGCAGGTTCACCCAATGAAAGGTCAAGTTCACCCAATTGAAGGTCAGGTCGGCCCAAGTACAGGTTAGGTTCACCCAAGTAAAGGTCAGGTTCACCCAAGTATAGGTCAGGTTCGCCAAAATATATGTCAGGTTCACCCAAGTACAGGTCAGGTTCACCCAAGTATAGGTCAGGTTCACCCAAATATAGGTCAGGTTCACCGAAGTATAGGTCAGGTTTTCCCAAGTATAGGTCAAGATCGCCCAAGTATAGGTCAAGTTCGCCTAACTTAACTTTTAGACTTGTCTAAACTAGAAAAGAGGTCAAACAAACTATCAAAATGGGTGAAAAGATGCTCTGAATAGGGAAATAGATACTTAAAATGGGAAAATGGATTCTCGTAATGAAGAAATGGATGGTCAGAACGGGTAAACGGGTGCTCAGAACGGGAAAACGGGTGTTCGAAATGGGAAAACAAGTTTTCAGAATAGGAAAAAAGGTGCTCGGAATGAGGAACGAATGCTTAAAATAGGTAGACGGATACTTGGAATAGGAAAATGGGTGCTCGGAACTGGCAAACGGGTGTTCAGAACGGGAAAACAGGTGCTCGAAATGACTAAATGAAAGATGAAATTGGCTTTTTTGGGGGAAGGTTTACCCAAGTTTGGGCAGGTTCCCTCAAGTTGGGGCAAGTTCACCTAACTAGAGGTTAGGTTCACCCCTGTTGTGGGAAAGTTGGCCTATTCAGTGAAAAGTTAGACAATTTTGACAGAAACAAGCTAAAAAATGACTGAGACAAGGGGTTGGTTCGCCCCTGTTGAGGGAAGGTTCGCCTATTTAGTAAAAGGATAGTAAATTTTGACAGAAAAAAGCTAAATAATGACTAAGACAGGGGGAAGGTTCACTCTTGTTGAGGTTAGGTTCACCCTTATTGAGGGTAGGTTTTCCTATTCAATAAAAAGATAGGTAATTTTGACAAAAACAAGCTAAAAAATGATTGAGACAAGGGGCAAGTTCACCCCTATTGAGGGAAGGTTCACCCCTCTACAATAGATCTATACTTGAATTAAGTGAAAATGACTATGGCAAGGGCCAAAAACACAACAAGTAGAAGATAAGGCTGACTTGACTGAACATGAATTCACTGGTTTCACATAAAAAATATAGTTCAGACAGCATGATCCTACGATTAGTATGAAGAGTATGGCCAACACAATCCTCTAACTATGATGAACAAGGCAACTAGGGAGTCCTCGATATACACTCGGTACGTGAGACACAACCATGAACACCAACCCCAAGCAGGTCCCACTAAAAAGAGAACACTAACCATTTTTGACTACTCCCCAGGCTCACACGAAGTGCAAGGGGAAAGCTTGAATGAAATAATTCCCTCTTGGGTGACATAAAGGACTTTGAAAACATGGAAAATAGTATGTTGACTCCCCCCTAATTAAACTATGTGCCTAAATAATAGAAAAATAAAAGGAAAACAACTAACTAGACCCCTCCACCCTGTATCAAATATGTTAGAAGTTTTTCTTTTGGTTTTCAATAAGTGTTAACAGCTATACAAATGTTAGAAAAACTATCACAATCACCAACAAGACAAGTTAGGGGTTAGTACTAATCAAAACGACATAAAACAGAGTCTGAAAATGACTTTTATACCTCTATTTTACCTCGCAGAAGTCTCTGGCCAGGGAAAGTTAGCCTCTATTAGGGAAGGTTCACCCCTGTTAGGGTGGGTTCACCCCTTTGTAGGGAAGGTTTTCCCCTCTATAGGATAGGGTCACCCCTCTATAGAAAATAGTGAAGAAACTTGGGTCCTGTTGCTTAGAAGGCCGACTCTGTAGGGCAGGGTCACCTCTATTCAAGTCAGGGTCACTTGTAGTTGGGCAGGTTCGCCCTTGTCTAGGGTAGGTTCGCCTCTCTGTGTCCTAAACCTACAAAATATCAAAAAACATCAAATGTAAAAGTAAAAGGACTCGTCTGTGGGTCCCATCAGGCGTGCCAGAAATGTGATCAAGAGTTGTTAGCATATCTAAATGATGCAAAATAGAAGGAAAAAGACAACAAACAACACTTAACAACTCAAGATAGGGCTACATTAAATTGAAACAAAATAAAGATAAACAAGTAGATTTTTACCTTGTTCAAGCTGCTCCTTGGTTGGCCCTTTGATGACAAGATGGATGAAAATGGATTCAAATGAGCTAAATGAGATGAGGATTCAAATGAGCTATGTAGGTGGTTGGATTGATGAATGCAAAATGGAAGTGATCTAAGCTTGAAAGCATGCAACAATGGAGGTTTGAAAGTATGAAAGTGCTTGAGAGCTAGAATGCAAAAGTGTGTGAATGCCTAATGTGTAAAATAAGAGAAAATTTCTCATTTTAAGAGAGGAATTCTCTAAAGAAATGGACAGTTGAGATCTTGCCAACATGGGCAAGATGAAGGGTTGTGGTGAGTTGAGGAATCACAAGCCCTTACATCTTGCCATGTGGAGGATGACGTGTGCACAAGTGAGTTGGAAAAGAGACATGTGAGGTGGAGGTACTTGCAAGTACCTTGGGATGAAGAGAAGATTTCCTCAAAAATGAACTTTTTGTTCCCATATGAGAGGAAAGTGACATATGAGAAATTTTAGTCATTCTCAAAAATCCCCATGGGGAAGAGAGAAGTGGTTGGGGAAATAAATATGAATTTTAAATTCATATGTTTGGGAGTACCTTGGGGATAAAACAAGGTTCTCAAAAAGGTTACTTCTCCACATGTGAGTGATGTGACAAGTGAGGAGTTTTAGAACTCCTAACAACTTGCATGGGGAAGAGGAGAGTCTTGGAGGGATAAATGTGAATTTTTAATTCACATGGGGAAGAGGGGAGTCTTGGAGGGATAAATATGAATTTTTAATTTACATGGGGAAGAGGGTCTAGGCTAAATGTGGAAAATGTGAAGGTTGACCAAAAAGATATGCTAAATGTAGCAAGGGGATTATATTAAGGTTGCGCAAACATGTGATTAAGAAACTTAATAGAAGATTAGAAACAAGTGGGAGAATATGGAGGATGTGACATTAATCCTAATCATGGATTAATTAAATTAATCCATATTAGAAGATGGTTATGGAGGATGTGATAAGGGGAGAGAAAAACAAGAATTTAAAATTGATTTAAATTTAAAAAGATCAAATGATTAAATTAAATGAATTTTGTATGTTCATTTAATTTAGAGAGGAAATGGTGATACTTTAGGAATCTTAGGAATAAATCATTTAATTAATATTGATGAAATAGATAGATAAGGGAGATAGGTTTGACCATGTGGGAGTGGTCAAATTTGGATGTCTACAACCCCTCTTTGAAGTAATGTGTTTACAAGTTGCTTCAAAGAAAAATTTGCTGTTGATGTTGACAATTTTCTTTTTTGATGCCCCAGACACTTCAGATGTTGATTTCAAGTGATGACAGATATATGCCCCCTCAGGAGATAAATTGGTGAATTTTTGAATTTTTAGGATTTTTTGGAATTTTTCAAAATTTTGATGATTTTTCAATGATTTGATGATGATCTCAAAATTTTATGATTAAGAAATGATTTATCTCTTGAAAAATGATGTATAAGCCACTTGGTGATGATTTGATAAATTAAAGCCCATTTGAAAATAAAATAAAACAACCCCATAAAAATGCCACTTAATTAACCTTAGAAAGGTTAAAAAGAGTGATTACAAGTTTATTTGAGCATTTTCATTTTGAAAACTTGATAGTGAGTGAGTGATTTGTGAAAATTTGGTGAAATGGTGATCCCTTACCACACGCATCAGTTAGAATGGGCCAAGTGTCACAACCATCGGGCAGCGTACGAACCTTCGGTATGTACCTTGAAAACTTCCCTCGTAATTTGTGCAATTCATTTTTCCCTCCATTTTCTCTTTTGAATTCAGCTTTTGTTACTTTAGCATGTATGATTACCGAAATAATGCATTCATTGTCTGTTGTAGCACATTCATGAACATAGCAAATAGGATTAGAATTTTAGTGCATAGGATAAATGAATTAGCACATAGGCTCCTATAGTGCACAGGTGACCCAAAGTAGCTCTTTCATGAACTATTTTAGCGCATTGGTGCATTTAGTGCTTGAAGGAATTGGTTTAGTGCATAGGGTGAATCGGCGCATTGGGACCCTATTCTGACACATTTGTGAAATTTCCCAACACATTTGTTAGTTTTGTGCATTGAAGCTCTGTTTCAGAGCATTGGTAAATTTTTCTAGTGCATAGAGTTTTTTAGCACATTGGAACACTATTCTAGCGCATTGATGATTTTTAAACTAGATTGGTGATTTTTTTTATTAGACTCCTTGATTTCGATAATGTTTGATTGTGTTAGCCTTTGATTTGATGATGATTGATGATGTTGATAGGTTAGATGTCCATTGATCTCATGATAGGTGAGATTCAATGATTGATACTGATAATTGACCTCATGATAGACTAGGATCAATGATAGTTTGATTGATTGAGTGACCTCATGATAGGCGAGGTTAAATTGATTGATGAACCTCATGATAGGTGAGGTTGAATGATAGATTGATGCTCATAAGATTGTATCAAAGTCTCACTAGAGTTGATTAGATTGATAGGCTAATTGGTTTTGATTGATTGATTTTCTAATTGATGTTGATTGATTGATTGACTGATTTGTGATTTTGTGATGATAGGAGCCATTGACGAGTTTCTAGATTGGAAAGTGCTTTCCCAGGACATGGAATTTTATTCCACATGACACTGTCTGATGTAGCTATGATCACACAATGCAGTTTGTCATTCTTGATTGATATGCCCTAGATTAGGATCAATAGGGATTTGTTGACAGCTTTAGTAGAGAGGTAGTATAGCAGGCATACCACCTTTCATTTGCCCACTGGTGAGATCATAGTTACTCCAGAGGATGTATATCAGATTTTGCATATACCCGTGGTTGGAGAGCTTGTCATATATGATTATCAAGAGCAGGGCATGACTGATGCACTACATAGAGTTTTCGAGGATGATTAGATATGTGGCTGCGAGATTCCCTGGAGGGATATGGTAGATGCATATGACACATTGTTGTTTGTTCTAGTTGGATTCATTGGAGGGTTCCTTTGTCCTGACTGTAGGTCAAAGGGACTCTTGGTTGGATGGGGGCGGATTTTGGAGAGCATGATTGCTCAAGGAACTAGATATGCATGGGACTGTTGTATGCTTTCTCATCTGAACCATGACTTACATCAGGTGGTCTATCTTTGTGGGCTAGTTTATTAGCTGGGGTCACATTACTTTAGGTTTGGTCCTAGAAGCATATAGCAATCGCATGACCAATCGAAGAGAGACAACATCCCACCATGAGGCCATATGTACACATTTATGCTAGTCGAATTTCTTAGCCTAAACAAGGCAAACTGGAGTAATGGAGGAGGACACTTGATGATCTTGAGTCTGTGGTATGGTGACTGTATCTTGATTGAGAGTAGTGGCCTGAGGATGACACCAAGATATCATTTTTGTGTCATTCCTTGTACCTAATTGGCCATACACAATTCATTATTGAGAGATTTTTGTTGCTGAGAGTATTGAGATAGTATGGCAGGGTTCAGGGGATGCTTCAAGGAGTGGCCCATTATGTATGAGGACAGGTGGATTCTATGAGTGGGGACCTATTTTGTCTTATGATGAAACTGTGCAACATTTCTAGGGATTACAAGCTATCATTTGGGAGGTGCATTTGAAGATCATTGATGCACTGATATCAGAGGAGTATGCATAGTACATTTTCTTGCATCCATTCCCATGAATTACCATCTCAGATGAGCCAACACCATTGTTAGAGGAGGAGGGGGTAGGAGACCATGGGTGGAGGTGGCAGAGAGGGGAGGAGGAGGAGGAGGTTTCGAAGGAGGAGTCAGAGAGCAGTGATCACGACGATGGTGATGGAGATGTAGGAGGTGGAGATGATGATGATGGAGGTGATGGGGGAGGAGATGAGGGTGGAGGGGGCCCAAATCCTAATGTTGGAGAGATGAGAGTGCCTCACAAGAGGCAATGTGTGGAGATTCGACTAACCTCACCACAATAGTAGACACAGATTGTTGACTTATAGGTACAGGTTGAGATGTTGTAGGGTTAGCTTGAGTAGGTTTAGGCTTTACTAGTGTAGGCCCAGGGGTAGATTACTGTATTGACAACAAAGACGGATGCTACTAGACAACAGGTATAGAAAGTACAGGCTCATCTCGCGTAGGTCCAGGCTCAGGGATAGGGACACATGTAGGCATAGGTTGCCATACTTACTATAGAGAGGGACACTCTGCAATAGCGAGTCGATCAAGCTGAGGGTGTCTCTGAGAGATTATAGTAGGCTACAGTAGCTGTCGGTGCTTCAAATTATTTTAGGAAGATACATTATACCACCCAGGAGGCTGAGTTTTATAGGGTTCGATATCATGATGCAGTTCCTCTAGAGCAGCGAGAGATTTTTGCACAGTCCTAGTCAGGGAGGTCCTAGTCTCAAACCACTAGCATGGGTGTTACACAGCCACTTCCTGGAGATCAGAGAGATCCTGGTGCAGGTCCATCAAGTGGAGGAGGTACTAGTCTTGTGATTCCAGCACTGTCTAGGGGGAGCATGACATAGCTCCAATTTTTGATTTTCTGATGTACTTTGGACATGTATACACTAATGTATTTGAGACATTGATGATGTACCTCTTGATTTGAGACATTATGATACATTGCCATTTTTGATAATGATGTATCTCTATATACCCTTGGATATCCTTGTACACTTTGGCATTATTATTTTGAGGTTATATGATATGCAACGATGATTATGATCCATGTGTATATATGATGATGATCAGGATGGTTATGATGGATGCATTTAATTTCTATTTTATGATGATGATCATGATGATTGTGATGGATGCATTTGATTTCTATTTTATATGCTATGTGATGTTCTATATGATGATGATATGATATGTTATGGATGCAAATGATGATGCAACTGATGTTCTATGATTCTATGATGCTTTATGAATGATGTCGATATGATATATGTGATGGATCCTATTATGCCAATGAAATGTGATGCATTTTATGTTTTTGTACTTTTCTAATGCAAATAAATGATGCAATGAATGAATGAATGATGTATGGAATGATTGCATGAGGGTGCATAGTTCTATGTGTTTATGATGTTTATATGATGATGATCATGATGATATGATGATGCTTATATAATGATGATTATGGGATGTATGCAATGATGATATGATAATGCATGATTAATGATTCTATATGCTTAATGGATGATGTTTTATGCTATGTGAGATGGATTTTATTATGCAAATTATGTATGATGTGTATGCAATGATCCAATTATTCCTTTTTCAGTCTTGGATTTGAGTAATAACAAATTCATCTTCACTACTGGTTTTAGATGTTCATAACAATGAAATTATGTTTTTACTGGTCATGTTCTTTAGCAACTTTTTCTTCTTTGAAATTTTACTCTGCTAGACATGTCTTTTAATCATCTTATGCGAATCCAAGATCCATTTTATAAAAGGAGTAAATGATTTCAATGATGCATCAAGTTCAATTATGCCCCTATTAAAATAGAGATGTTTTTGGAAATCTTACTCTATTGGACATGTCCTTCAATCATCTTAATGGAACAATTTCTTAATCCATTAATAATTAATGAAATGATTTGGATCATGCAAGTGAGATGGAATGCACTTCTTTTTTTGTTTTCTAATACAATAATTATGATGTGATGCATGTATGGATGAATGATGTGATAATGTTTTCTAATGTATGCAAATGATAATGCAACTGTTGTGCAACTATATGAGAATGTTTTCTAATTTATGCAAAGGATGATGCAACTGGTGTGAAACTATATGAAAATGATGTGTTTTCTAATTTATGCAAAGGATGAGGCAACTGATGTGCAACTATATGAAAATGATGCATTTTCTAATTTATGCAAAGGATGATGCAACTGATGTGCAACTATATGAAAATGATGTGTCTTTGGTTAATGTCAAAGTTCACTCAATCCATTAGTGCCAGAGATAATATCATTGTGAAATTGTTGTAGATTTGGAAATCCCATAGATATAGATGCAAACTAACATGGATGCAATCTAAATTAACCATGTAGATCTAATATGCAAATGTTGTCATTCGTAACAACCAATTTTTCGTGCTTTTTATCATCATTGAGCCTTTAAAATGTTGAAAGTGAGTACAAGCATCGATGGTATATTTAGACCATGATGACCTGAGTACTACTTCCTTGATTTTTGATATTGCAAGTTAACACAAGCATCTAAGTATAATTAAATCAAGATGACCCGAGTATTGCTTGCATAAACAGGCAAGAGTTAACCGTTTTCTTATGCAAATTCAAAATGTCATTAGTGATACTTTGTAGAGCATGTCTCGCGACAATTTGCACAGTAATAATTTTCAACTCACAAATAGTAGACAAAGAAAAATCACACTCCTTCTTGGATCCTCTAGTTCAATACATCATCGAGGTGCTCCAAAGATATGATAACAAAAATCAAAGTTCAACAGTTGAAAATTCATGCCATAGTGATAAAGCCATGATTCAGAAGGAACATCATCCATTTGAGGTTTGTTTTGATTGGATTGATTTAGCTATTTGATGTTCGACGGTTGATATGTTACGGATTGTGATTGATGTTCAATGTTGGGTTACATTGTGATTGTTGTGTTTGTCCTATTGTTGTTTGTTTGTTAGTTCAAGCTCAAAGTTTATTTCCCCCAGCGAGTTCAGGATTTTTCCCCCAGTCTAGGGTGTGACACGACCACGATGCCAAGATATGTACATGAAGCTTTCTAATGATAGGCAGATTGATGGAAAAAGTGAATGGTGAAAGAAAATGGTCGACATGCTCAAATAGATGGACAAGCTAGCCTATCACAAACAACACCTGTTGCTAGGTTTTCACTACTTGTTTTTATTGCACTTTTTCATATTTTTTGACTTTTTTGATTTTTTTAATTTTTCACCCTTTTTTTCTATTTTTGTATTTTTCTAATTATTTTTCTCTTTTTTTTTTTTGTTTTTTCCAAGATGCCTTTTTTCTAGGTTTTCATCAAGGTAACCATTTTTTTAGGACATTTTCTGATGTTTTGTAATTTTTTAGGACTTTTAACAATGCACTGCATGATTCAAGTGTATAATTTTTGAGATACAGGCTGTTGAGGGGTTCATCAAACAAATCCCCTTCTAGTGTGGACAACTAATATGCTCCTGATTCGAAGACTGATACAATGACAAAGGGACCTAGCCAGTTGGGTTCAAATTTCCCCTTCTCTCGATCCTGTTGGTTATGAAATTTTTCTTTCAAGACTAAGTCACCCACTTGAAATGTTCTAGACTTTACTTTGTGATTGTAACTTCTAAATATCCTTTTTTGATAAGCTTTTAGGTGATCTAATACATGTTGAAAACATTTATCCAATAGTTCTAATTCCTGTAACCTAGTCATTCTGTAATCCTCATCTGAAATGATCCCTTTTAGTGACATAGGAAGTGATGGCAGCTCAACCTCAATAGGTAGAATGGCCTCTGATCCATAGACTAGAGCATAGGGTGTGGCTCCTATTGAGGTGCATATACTTGTTCTGTAAGCCCATAAAGCAGGGTTTAGTTGAATATGCCAATCACGTCTAGCCTCATTGACGGTTTTCTTCAAGATTTTTAGGATGGTTTTATTTGAGGCCTTTGCTTGACTATTTCCTTGGGGATAGTATGGTGTAGAAAACCTGTGTTATATATGGAACCTCTCACAGAGTTCTTGGACATCTTGATTTTTGAAGGGTCCTTCATTGTCTATGATAATGGATTGAGGAATTCCATACTAATAGATGATGTAATTCAGGATGAATGATGAAATTTGTTTTCCTGCGATGGTGGTCAAAGAAACAACTTCAATCCATTTCATGAAGTACTTTGTGGTTGTGATGATAAAATTGTTTCCATTTGATGAAGATGATTGTATTTTACCAACAAGATCTAATCCCAAACAAAGAGGGGCCATGTTGATCACGAAAGGGATTTTAACTCTTGTGCTGGTGCATGTATCAAGATTCCATGAATTTGACATTTTGTACACCTTTTGACATATTGAAATGACTTCTTCTCCATATTTGGCCAATAATACCCCAAATGTAGGAGTTTCTTAGCTAAAGTTAGGCCACTTGAATGTGTGCCATAGATACTGTCATGGACCTCATGTAAAGTGATTTCAGCTTCGTTACATTCTAGACATCGAAGGAGAGTACCATCAAGACCTCGTTGATAAAGCACACCAACTATTAGGGTGTGTCAAGCTGCTTGTCAGATGAAATTTCATTTTTGGTTTAGAGATAAATAAGGTGGGAGGGTATTATGCACTAGATACAGGTATAGATTTTCTCATGCATTAGAAGCGTCAGCCTCGGCTAGATGGTAGATGACTTGGGATTCAGGGTTTTCATAGGATGGGTTGAATAGTTGTTCCACCATGAACTCATAATAGGCTTATTTCTCAGGAATCTGTAAGAGAGAAGCAATGGTAGCCATGGCATTAGCAACTTTGTTGTCACCTCTAGGAATCTACTAAAATTTCATCTCCAAAAAGTACTTTTTGAAGTCGTCAACCATTATTTTAAATGGAATTGATCTTTCATCGATTAATGATGTAATCAATAGAGTAACTCATCAAACTTGATACAACATTCCATTGTTGTGTATGAGATAAAGTTCTTGTAATGGACATCATCATCTAGAAACTCAATGTTCATTGGATGATTGTCTTGCAATGGCACTTCAGCTAGTTGATCTTCTATGGCTTGACCCTTGAATACTTTTCTGTCCATGTACTGAATGCCAAACTCACTCAATATCATGACCCATTTAGCTAGTCTTCATATTAGGGAAGCTTTGTTGAGTAGATACTTTAAGGGATCAATTTTAGCTATGGTTTAATGGTATGATTCAACATGTAATGTTTTAGTTATTGGGTAGAAAATATTACCACCAAGCATGCTTTCTCAATAAAGGTGTGATTGATCTCATAACCATTCAAGGTCATGCTGATATAATAGATTTCCCTTTCCTTTCTTGCAAAATCTTCTTGTGCAAATAAAGCTCCCAAAGATATCTTAGTTGTTGCAATGTAAAGTATTAATGGCTTTCCTTCAATTGGTGGTACTAGTATTGGTGGTGACATCAGATATTGCTTGAGTTGATTGAAGGAAGATTCACATTTCTCATTCCAATTGAAAGAGATATTCTTGTGTAATAAATGATTGAAAGGATGAGTTTTCTCAGCTAGTTGTGCGATGAACCTCTTGATGGATTGATATCATCCTTGTAATGATCTAAGTCGGCTGATATTTTTGGGAGGAGGCATCTCCATGATGGATTTGACCTTTGCAGGATCCACCTCAATGCATTTAGTTGATACAATACAATATACACCAAAAGTTTAGCTAATGTTATGTCGAATACACTTTTCTTGAGGTTCAACCTCACATTGAATTTCTCCAGTCTAGTGAAGATCTTGTCTAAAATTTCTAGATGTCCCTCTCTAGTGAATGATTTTTCCAATAAGTCATCTACATAGTCTTCCATGAAATTGTGCATCATGGAATGGAAGATGGTGGTCATTTCTCTCTAATATGTGGCTCCAACATTTTTTAACCCAAAAGGCATTGCATTCCAACAAAAAGTTCCCCAAGGAGATTTGAAGGCCATTTTATCTTGATCTTTGGGTGCTATCTTTATCTGATTGTAACCTAAAAATACATCCATAAGCGAGAGAATTTCATGTCTTGTTATCAATTCTATCATGATGCCAATGTTAGGTAGAGGAAAATCATCTTCTGGGTAAGCTTTGTTAAGATCCTTGAAGTATGTGCATATCCTGATGCCTTTTTCTAGTTTTGAGATTGACACAATATTTGATATCCACTCAACATAGTCAATAGGTCTGATAAATCCCACATCCAGTAGCTTCTTTAATTCATCTTTCACCAAGACAACAATATGAGGGTGCATTTTTCTCAACTTTTTCTTTACTGACTTTACCCTAGGTGATAGTGATAAATGATGCATGATGAGTTTTGGATCTATGCTTGGCATGTTAGCATAAGACCAAGCAAAGTTGATTTTCCTTTCTTCAAAGAATTTAGTGAAACTACCTAGGTTTTTCCTCCTCTGTCATGGATGTCGTGAGGTGCAGGCTCTTCACTATTTCATTTATGCCAACATTGATAGACTATGTAGGTTCAATCAACACTAACGATCTCTCCTGATAGTCCTTAGGGAGAGCATCAAATCTTCCATCTCTTAGTGCCTCAGAGAGGTTTTCACCTTGAGATACACTCTTTATTTTTACTTTTTCTTGATTTAATAGTGCCATTAAATGGTTTTCACTATTAGATCCATTTTTTTATGTTTATTTTGTAGCTGGAAGATTTGGCACTCCCCTTGTTTGAAGCTCTGTTATGAGTTTTGATAATGGAATATGTTTTAGGGTTATCATAACAGAGGAATTTTATGATGGTGTCATCGTTCGGAAAGGTGGGTATGTCAAGTAGCTCATTTTGGTCCTAGTCAATCAATTCAGGGTGTACTAATGACATGGAATCGTTAGATTGGCTAAGGTAAGAAGGGGTAAGCATCATGATGGCAATGTCATCAAAGTATTTGATAGCAATATCAAGATCTATGATGTTACTCTCTTTTGAAGTATCTATCTCACTGGAAGTATGATCATCTTGATCACTTGAGTCATTGATATGCTGTGATCCAATTTCAAGTGATCTATAACCCAAGCTCTATCCCTTCGTACATGTTGGTATATACTTTTTTACCACATCAATTTCCTTATCATGACAATATACTTTACAAAGAGGGAATCCCATTCATATTCATTGGAGTCTATTTCAGAACTATCTCTCAATTGAAGGATTCTCTCGACAACTTGATGTCTAGTTTCTTCTTTTGGTTCTCCCATGTACCCTAGTCCTGTCTTTTCCTTAGAATTCATTTTGAAGGGCTATATTGGTTCTATAATGCCTTCTTTTCTTTTACCAATATGACCTTTTCCCCCATATCCCATCTTTTCTAGGATTGTCTTGCCTTTGCCATACTGCTCTATTAGTACATTCAAAGTGGATGCTTATGATTTCTCTTTGTCCTTGTACAACCAATTCAAAACCTCTTTGTCTTTTGATTCATCCACTAAGGTTCCTACTTTTACAAACTTTCCATCAAAGGGTGTGGTTGGTTGTGATGATTGTTTTCCTGATGTTGATGGTTGTCCATATGACTTAGGAGAAGATGAAGGTTGTGATAAACACAAGGATTTATCAAATGAGTATTCCCCCATTCCTTTGTCTTTCAATTGGATCTTTTCAACCTATTTTGATAAGGCGTTGAGTTGACTTTCATGATTTGATGGATTAGACTCACTAATACCCTTATCTTTTGATTGTTACTTTTTCTCCACCCACTTTGACAAGGCATTTAGTTATTTTTCATTGTTGGATGAATCAGGAGTTGTAGCTTCCCTATTATATGGCAAAAAATTTTCTCAGGTTGTTATGAGTGTGTTGCAATATTGGGGGTTGTTGAAATCAACATCAATAGTGATTTCTTGTCCATTAAAATGAAATTTCAAACACTAGTGATATGTCAATGGTACAACTTGCATCTCATGGATCCACAGATGTCCCAAGAGTATGTTGTATGTCAATTATTTTTCCAAAACTTGGCATACTATATCTTTGACAACTGGTCCTACTTGAATTGGTAGGACAATTAATCCTTGGGAGGATCTTTCTTCATAATCATATGCTTTTATTATGATTTTCCTTCTAGGATCAATAGCATTTTTAGAATATCCAAGTGCATGGACAAGTTTTATAGTGCAGATATTTAAGCCAACTCCTCCATCTATTAGAACACATTTGACATGATGTTTATGGATTAAAACCTCAATGTGAAGAGAAACGTTGTGTGGATGGGTGATAGATACATCATCATGTTCGGAAAATGATAAGCAGTTCGGTGCAGTCAAATGTCCCACCATAGTCTAAAATTGGAAAAATTCCAAGTTGTTTGGTACTGTGGTGGCCACTAGAGGTTGTTCTAAGATTTCTTTATGCGCTAGTGAAATCTTGAGAAGCTCTAATATGGATATTTGATTAGGTATCTTCTACAACTAGTCATTAGTGTTATATTGAGTTGTAGGGATAACATTAGTTGCTTTGGATGTGGAAGGGGTAGCTCCTTGCAATGTTACCTTGGCTTGTCCTCTTGTGATTGTATTGATCAGTGAATTGTCTTTTTTTTCTTTGATTTTAATGACATTGACTTGGTTGTCATTTTCAACACTATTGGTGATCAAATTTATTGGCACGTGGTCATTGATTTGATGTGAGGTAGTGTTGATATCGTGGTGATTATTTTCAGTTGTAGCAATTTTTCTTTGGTTCCTTATTTCAATGTCTCTAGTTTGATGTTTGACCACCTCAACACAATGAATGGTAGAATCATAAATATAGTTTACATTTTTTCCCTTGGTATTTGATGATGAGGACTCCCCCTTTTCATAGTTGGGTAGAGGGTTCTTGAATGTTCCATGATAATTGTTTGTTTGGAGTCCTACAAATATCATCTTGTTGTCAATCAAGTCTTGTATCAAATGCTTAAATTGCATGTAGTCATTGGTTTTATGTCCTTTGTTTCTATGAAAGTAATAGAAATGTGCAACATTCCACCATGCAGGCTTAACTTGTGGCTCCCAATTTCTTGCCTCTGGTAATGTTATGACTTTAGCTTCAAGAATTTCCTTTAATGCTGATTCTGATGATTGTCCCAAAGGTCTGAGACTTCTTCGATTGGAGGATGTTCGATATAATGGTGTTCTAGATCCAACATTACCTTGATTGTTGCTTTGGTTGACATTTTGGTTGTTGGGTGGATTGTTGTTTTTATTAGTTTTGGTGGAAGTTGTTGTTAAGTTGATTATAGGTTTTGCATTTTGGTTTTCAATTGTGCCATCATTGTTACCCACATTTTTATTTTGTTGCCAAAACTTTGGTTTGTCACCGTTGTTATAATTGTTAGAGGAGCTTGATGCATTGTTTTCATTGTAAAGTTTTATGGCTCCTATTTTGACCAAAGCTTCTTCAATTTTAATCCCATTTCAATCAATTTTTCGAATGTGGGTGGACATTGTAATTCCAATCTGTAGCTCATCTCATCATTTAGGTTATCAATAAATATTTCCATCTTTTATTTTTCAAGCATGGGACGAGAATACCTCACAAATAGCCTTCTCCATTTTTGTAGAAAAATGAGGAATGACTCACCATTTTTCTGTTTCAAGTTGCAAATGTCTTTCATTGTTATATCATGTTGGCTGTTATAAGAATATTGAGTGATGAATTTCCTTACCAACTCTTCGAAGGTTTTGATTGGTGGCGCAAGATTGGAAAACCATTCAAGGAATTGTCCACCTAAGCTACGTGGGAATAATCTCATCAAATACATTTCTTCATGAGAAAATTCAAGACTCATGGTTCTAAATTCCCTCACATGATCTATTGGATCAGTTTTACCATTGTATTTTTCATACTTTGAGAATTTGTGATGTTTGGGAAAAGGAATTATGTGGATATCTTGATCAAAAGGATATGCAAAAATGTTTTGGATCAAGTATCGCTTTGAGGTTCCCCTATACATGTCAAGAATTTCTTGTTGAAGGTTCTTCATTTGATGAGTTAGGGAAACCACTTGTTCTGTATCATTTTTAGGATTTTTGGAGATGCTTTCAATTGGTTAACATCAAAGTCATCAGGAAATTTGAAACCTTGTTTAGCCAACATTAGGAGGTATTTTTCCCCATTTCTTTCAAAAATATTTTCTAAGCATTTGTGGAAATTTGGATCTTGTTCAACATTTTGGATATCTTCCTCAATTATTTCTTCCCCTTCATTGTTGTGGATTCCATGGAAAAGATTCTCTTCAGCTTCAGCCATGGTGTTTTGCATTTAACTATTTTCAGTTTCGATGTTTTGAGTTTCAATGTTTGGAGTTTTGATGCTTTGAGTTCTAATGTTTTTCGTTTTGATGTTTTGTGTTTCAAGTTCTTTTTCCTTGAGTCTCTACTTTTGTAACCTTGTTTGAACATGCATACAAGTCTTATACTTTGAATAAACTTTGATCTTTGTTTGGAAGAGTGCCAAGGATTACAACTAAGTCAAATAGAATGATAAATTCTATTGATGAGACTAAGTCTGATTTGATTGTACAACTTCATTTTGTGATGAAAGGATGATAAATTTTGATAATAAAACTAGGCTTAGCAATCAAAACTATGATAATTTTGATGATTTAAGAAATTTGAGATGTTTAGATCTAGGTTTAATTTAGAGAATTCCACTTGCATAGGTTAGTTTTGGCAAGTTTAGACTTTTTTGTACCTGAGGAATGATTTTGGACTGAAAAAGATTTTGAATTTTGGTTCAAACTATGAAACAGGGGATAAATTTAAATCTCAAGTTTTGCATTTAATGGATGCGCTAAAACAAAGTCCAGATGCACTAAAATATTGCACTGTTGTGCTACAACAGAGAATGAATGCATTGGAAGATTGCACAGATGCGCTATAAGACTGTCTGAATGCGCTAAAACAAAGGGTCTATGCGATATAAAACTGCCTAAATGCATTATAAGAGAGGGTGAATGTGCTGAAATATGATGTCTATGCATAAGTTTGTCTTTGAACAATGTATCACCCACCTACAAGCAGAAAACAACAACTAGTTCTTAGGATTTTAAGAATTTTCAAATTTAAATAGATGCACTAAAACAGTCATCCAATGCACTAAAAGATCATCCAATGCGCTAAAACAACTACCTTATGTGCTAAAATAACTCATGCATGCGATAGAAGAACTAATGAATGCGCTAAAAGAACTAATGAATGTGCTAAAGTATTGACTAAAAGTTCTAAAAGACTCCTTGAATGCGCTAAAATAGTTGACGTATGTGCCGTAAGGAATATCGGATGGATCGTAATAGACCCCGTATGCATTGAAATATTTGTTGTATGCATCGAAACAGAGGTCGAATGCACTAAGAGATTTGTCGTATGGGTATGTGTAGGATCATGATGGGCCAAAAAGTGGCAATATGATGGGTATGTGGCTGACGACTATTTTTTTACCCAAAATTGATGAAACAAAAAGGGTTTTTAAATGAGATTCTTAGCTTTCCAAAGATATAAATTATGTTTTAATTTGAATTTAATAAGTAATTATTATTCATTTTCTATTCAAATTATGACTAAAGTCATGATTGATAGGCTGATTGAAAAACATCTATAGCTTTCAAATAGTATCACATTTGTTGAATCCAAAACATGCGTCACATTCTATGCTTTGCACACTATAGGATTAAAAAAAGGAAAATTGAATTTCATGAAGTTTTGACCAAGTTAAGGTGGTCATACATACGATTTTTTATATTTTTTAAAATGTTGTAATAAAAAATTAATAATTAATTATTTACTTGGAAAAACATTACAAAAAAATATGCATCACATCGAGGCACGAGTCCTCTACTTCTATCTAAAATATTATAAAAAATATTATCATTTTATTGTGGTTAGGGTGGTTAGGCAGACACCTACTTCTTATTTTTTCCATGAAATTTAAGTACCACTGCATTAAAATTTCAAATTTTCACCAAATAGATTTTTTTTTTAAACATACCTAGTAGTTTAGAAACTACATTCAATTTGCCACAAATTCTATTCTTACACATTTTTGAAATAATATAGATAACTTATTCAAATTTTTATGTCAAGTTGCCTAACTTTGATTTTTCTAAATTTTTTGCCACTTAAGGGTCTATTTTTTCCATGATGATCCTGCACATACCCGTATGTGCCGAAAGAATTCACGGTCATGCTAAAATGTCACGTCTAGCCTACTCACAAGAACTTTTCTAGAAAATTGTTAAAAATGGGGTTGTGCCCCACGGTGGGTGCCATTTTATGTGTGTGTGAAATATGGGAGAGTTAGCAAATCAATACTAAAGCACACAAACATCAATGAGACGTATTATATTAAAGATTTGAATCAAAGAAACTACTCTAAATTGCAGCAAAACAAATCTCTAAAAATGTTCCATTGTTCTCTATTCTTAATGATTCATTAAACCATTTGGCTCTTAGATTTTAGATGTGTACTATGGTTGTTAGAATGACAACTTGAGAAATGAGATGCTATTCAAAATGCAAGAAATATAAGTTCCTACATGAAACTATGTGAAAAAAACCATGATGCTATGATAATGGTGATATTGACAAAATGGATAATGATGCTAACTTATATGATGCAAATGTTGTGATAAGAAGCTAAAATGATTCTACATATGCTCAGATAACTATTGATATGATAAACTAAAATGCAACTATAAAGCAAGACATGATCCTAATTTAACATGATACTACAAAGCTAACTATGAACTCCAAATGCTCCAATGCTCCAAAGCTATTCTTGCATAATAAGTTTTCTCAAATGTGGGATGATAATGTTGTAGCAAAGGGTTGTATTTATAAAATTTTCAAAGCATCTTGTGATGTGGTAGTGATTGATGATCTAGATTCAAGCATGAGGGATGAACGGTGGAGATGGAAGAATCTTGGAGGATGTCCCCTTGACCAAGGGAAACATGCCAAATGCATGAAGGAATAAAGTGTGTGAGGAATAAGCCATGTGTTAAAATTTTGTTGAATATAATTGGTTGAAAATAATGTAATTAAATATTAGTCATATTTAATTACATGTGACATTTGATGACATGGCCAAAAAGTGTTGTAGACATGTGACTAATTTTGAATTTGAAATTATTCAAACTTAGTGAGAAGGCATTTAATTAAATAAAAACAAACTATAGTCATTTGTTTATTTAATTAAATTTAGAAGAATGTGGTTTAGAATGAAGAATTTAGAAAAGTGTGAACTATATAAATAAATTGTGAATTTATTTATAAGTAGATGAATAAAGGGAGTTCATTAATTAAATAGCTAGTATTTAATTAATTAATAGTCTCGACCGATTTTAGGTGTATACAAGTATTAATATATATAATTTATAATAATATTATAAATTGATATAATATAATATATATAAATAGGGCAAGTAAAAATTAGTATCGACCTCCCTTTTTTTTAACATAGACGAAATGCATATCCATTTTGTTTTACATTATTTTTAGAAAAATGGTTGGGTCTACCAGTCCCTTATAACTAAGGGATGACATAGACCTAGGAATTATATATAAACTATAATATATATTTATAATATATTTATTATATTATAATAAAATATATTATATTATATAATATATTGTATTATAATATAATATAATATTATAATATATATATTATATATTATTATATATAATGATATAATATAATATTAATATATCAATATATATTATAATATATATTATTTATTATTATAATATTATAATAATATTATATATAGTGTGTGGTGTAAAAATATGCGTGAATCAATATTAAAACAAACACACTTAGATGAAAAGTATTACATGAGGGAAATTCAAATTAATTAAACATAATTCAATAACAGAATTTCCTAAAAACTTGTCATCTTCCTCTATTCTCAAATGTCTAAGTAATTCATGCTCTCAGATCTTGTTCCTACACAAACCATTGAGATGTCATCTAAGAAACGAGTAGCCTATCCATTTGCAATGCAGATTATAAACCTACATCTATATGATTAAAAGATTCAGCTGAACGAAATGATAAATTGACAAGGTGAAATGGGCCAAATATGCACAAAATGATATGAAGTGGAAGACAATCCAAACTATAATAATTTCAAAGAGATTGGAATTGATTCTACATGCTGAATTAAACTATGAAATGCCTAAAGGAGCCATGATTCAAACAAATTGACAAACTATCCTAAATGCTACGCTAAAAATGCAAATGAAGCTCTAAAAACTCAAGTAAAATTCTGCAGAGTGAAATTATGCAATTGTTCCTCCTTGAAAGCTGTAAATTGGGCTCAATTTATATATTTTTCCAAGGCATTGGCTGATTTGGCAGCCATGAGTGATCAAGATTTAATCTGGAGATCTGATAGAGAAGGATGAAAAGGATGAAGAAAACAAGGCAAATGTTCCCTTTAATAAAACTGAGTTGCCAAGTGTAAGAGGGAATTGTTTGGATGAAGGAGCCATGTGTCCTCAAAGTTGTTAAATTCTTGAGAATAATTATCTAATTTAGAAAATAATAATAATCATTTTCATGTGAGACATGGTGAGTTGGAGAGTGAGGTGGAAGGTGGTTAGAGAAAAGTATGTAGAAATGTGATGGAATTAAAATTTAAAAATTTGAATTAAGTGAGAGGGAAGTTAATTAAAATAAAAAAAATTATTTAGATTTGTTTGTTTTAATTAAATCGTAAAAGAGGTGAATTGGAATAGAATAATTAAGAGGAAAGGAACTATGTAAGTAAATTTGATTTATTTATATAGTAGAAGAATAAGAATTTATTAATTAAATAATCAATATTTAATTAATATTCTCTACACAAATTTTGAGTGTATGCATTTTTCCCATCTTTGAAGTGATGTGTTTACGCATTACTTCAAAGAAAAATTTACCAATGTTGCTAAAAAAATTAATGATGCCTGAGACAATGTTTTCAAAGGATTTATGACTATATGCCCCCTCAAGAGATAAATCGAGAAATTTGTGATGAAAAGGATTTTTTTTTTTGATGATTTTTAAAAATTTCAATTGATTTGTGATGATGATGATGATAAAATCCTGTTTGGATAATATTCCAATGATTTATCTCTCGATATGAAAGATTTTCAAGCTGCCTCAATTAATTGCCTCTCAAAAAATTAAAATAAAGCCACCAAAATCACTCCCTTAATTACCTTTATTAAGAGGTAAAAAGTGAAAAGTAATTCATTTGTGCAAATTGTGATTTGAAAATTGTTTGGAGGGAGAAATCATTTTGGAGCTTCGGAGCAAGATGGTGATCCCTCTACAGTGTCATCGATTTGAGTGGGTACGACGACACAATCGGCCAGTGGGATATAGACCTCTGGTAAGATTTCGAAACCTTGCTTTGTGATTTTAAAATGAATTTATCTTCATGTTTTCAATTTGAATTTTAAAATTTCAAAATCTTTTAGTGCTTTCGAAGTTTTTCGTGGTGCCCAGACCAAGAATTTTGGCACTTCTACCAATAGTTTTGGTGCTTTAGAAAGATTTTTCGATGCTTCTGGGGTCTGTAATGGTGCTTCTGATTTTGGCGCATCTGAGTTCTAAAATGGCACTTTGAAGTCATCATAGTTCAAATTTTGGGGTTTTGGCGCTTTGGCACTCTGTTCTAGCACTTTTAGGGGAGATGGCACTTTTTCCCTTTTCTTCAATGCTTTCAACTGAAATGACACCTCGACATGATTTTCTGGCACTTCTACCAGAAATGACACCTCCAAGCCATAGAATGGCGCCTCCATGATCTATTTTGGTGCTTCCAAGACAAAATGAAGATGTTTGTTATTTTCTCCCTGAATTTTGATGTTTAATTGCTTTCAGCTGTTGATTAGGTTTTTGATGATAGGATAGATGATTTAGTGACCTCATGATAGGTGAGATGCACTATTGATGATGATGTCTTGATCTCATGATAGGCGAGAATCAAAATGAAATGTTGATGAGATTTGATCAAAATCTCAATAGGATTGATAGGTTGATTGATTTTGATGTTTGATTGATTTGATGATTTTGATTTGATTGATATGCTGATTTGCGATGTTTTCAAAATGATAGGAGATGGATTTAGATAATCTTTAGTCTCGAGAGAATTTTTTGCTAACATGGGAGATGATACCACAACTATCCCATGCTGAAAGAGATATTGTTGAGAGATGTGGTTTGTCCGCTTTGATTGATATGCCCTGGGTTAGGATTAACCAGGGATTGTTGACAACACTAGCATAGAGGTAGCATAGCGACCACAATAATTTCCATCTGCCCACTAGAGAGATGATTGTCATGCCAGAGAATGTGTACAAGATTTTGTGGATTCCTATGGTTGGTGATATCGTCACTTATGATTCTACTAAGCAGGGAGGGATAGATGTGCTACACTAACTTTTTCATGATGATTAGATTGTTGGATGTTGGATGTCATGGTTGGAGATATTTTCCAGTGATGTACCTTTGCCTTCCATTCTTGCAGGATTTGTCGATGGCTTTTTATGTCCTGACAAGAGGGAAAAAGGGGTTTTCTATTGGTTGGGGGCACACACTGGAGTAGATGGTTTAGTTCAGGACCCATTTTGCTTGGGGATCTTGTATGCTTGCTCACCTATATCATGATCTTCACTAGGTGGTATATCTAGGAGGAGCTAGCCTATTTGTTGGGGTTACATTGCTTCAGGTTCGAGCCTGGGAGCATATTGCGGTGACACGGCCAGAGACAGACAGATTTCAACCGTTTGGGAGGCCATACATTTATTGTTATGCAGGTGCAATTATCTAGCATAAGTTGGGAAAACTAGAGTATTGGCGACGAGTGCTTGGCGACTTGGATGCAGTTACTTGGCGACCATACGTGGATTGTGAGCAGTGGGCAGAGGATCACCTAGAGGTTCCATACTTTATGATTGCCAGATACTTGATTGGACGGACTCAGTATATTATTGAGAGATTCCTATTATTGAGAGTGTTGAGGTAGTATGGTTGAGTGCAGGGGATGCCATAGGGATCAACCCTTTATGCTCAAAGGAAGCAGGATGTCATAGAGTGGGGACTTACATTGTCCTATGATGTCACATGTGACGAGTATCTACATTTACAGCCGATTATCTGGGATTATCATCCAAAGATTGTCGAGGGATACATGAGTGAGGAGTATATGATGTATTTTGGTCAACATCTATTTTTGAGGATTTCAGGGCCCGATGAGCCCATGCCACCATTTGAGGATGATGATGATAGACCACCTAGGCGGAGACAAGGCAGAGATGGAAGAGATGAGGAGGAGGGAGAGGATGGAGTTGAGGGTGATGATGAGGGTGATGATGGTGGTGGAGGAGATGGAGGAGGAGGAGGTAGAGCACATCCAGGTTTAGATGTCAGAGTGCCTCGCAGGAGGCGATCCTTGGTGGCACCAACACAACAGCATGTGCAGATATGCCTGCCTTCCTAGTAGCAACAATCACAAACCAACGCCCTACTCACACAGGTGCAGACTATTTAGGGATAGCTTACAAATTTACAGGGGTAGTTGCAAACACAGATCCAGCTGTTTGTTGAGATTATGGATGCATAGTCCCTAAAGCTCTAAAATCTTCAATGGAGGACCCTTTCCAAGAAAGATAATCAACCACACATAAATTTTTTGAACTTAGGCATGCACAATGGAGATTTTATATTGATCTACATTATGAGATTGGATGATTACAAATGTACAAAATGCCCTGAATATATAGGCATGAGAGAGATGCAAGATGCAAGATGATGTTGCCATGTGTCATGATCTAACAACATGTGAACCCTAACTAACTAGATAGAGATAATTTCTAGAAGGACAACTCATCTTTTAGAAGGAATATTATCCCTACAAACATGGAAGGGGACATTACCCCATTATTAAATGATTTTATTAAAATGCAACCTAGGACTAAATGATATATGACCTAAGTTAACTTATGCTAGTGTAATAAATAATCAATTACACTAACACCCCCCCATAATTTCAACTTAGGGAGGAAAATGCAATGATTTTGTAGAGATGATGATGATGACAGGTCCCGGCTATGAGGCCATGTTAGGTACCCATGTACATGAAGATGCATAAAATATCCCACAACCAGAGAAAAGGGGAAAACCTAGTGGGAACAAAACCCCTCTCCAAAAAGGAGATGAAAAATAAAAAATGTGAGATAGGATGGGAAGGATGGAGGACTCCCAAATATCACCCAAGTACACCATCTGTCACATGGATACAACACAATAGCTCCCCCCCCATCGGAGGGAAAAAAAGAGATTATATAGCCCCCCCATAAGATGTGATCACCTGCAAAAATGGTAAGTGTCTGAAGAAAAAACATGATCCAATGTCGACAAACAACTTGTCTCCCTTTTAGAAGAAACAAAACCAAATGCAAGTGCAGAGATGGTTCCCATTCTGGATAGGAATTGAAGGAAGGAAGGATAAATGTGGATGTCGATGATGTCTCTGAACTCTACTCAAATGTCTCCTTTCCTGAAGATGAATATTCCAAAATCAATGAAGAGGGTGACAAACTAGGACAATGCAGAAACTGATGTTGAACAATATCCAAAGACAATGAAGAGATGGATGTGATGGAGACTTGGTTTCCCCCCCTGAATGAAGTGTCTTCAAAACCATTGAAAGAAGTTTGAAGAAAATCCAATGGTAGATGTTGAAGAAACCTCAAGTCCTGAATGGAATGATAGGGAAGAAGTCCCAGACATGAAATCTTTGAAGAGAGACCAAGTGTCTCCAAGATAGTCTTAGGATTTTGAAGCATGGTTAAGAAAAAATGATGAGGAGACTCAAGAAAAATATCTAAAGTGTGATCTGAATAGAGGAGTGATATCCCATCAAGAATGTCCTCCAAACCTGTAGAAGTAGTCAAGTCAGTGATACCTGAAATGAAGCCATCCCTTGATGTCAAGTCTAGAAAATTACATGTGTCCTGATGAATGATGATGGTGGAAGTCTCAATCAATGAATCTAGACAAGGAATCACTGAATGTGAAGGGATACCAATAGTCTCTGATGGAGAAGAAGCACCTGCAGCAACCTTGTCAACCTCTTCAAAAATATCAAGACAATCAACCTTCTGTACAACAATATCATCATGGGGTATTTGATCTGATGAATGACATTTTGAATCATGACCATCGAGGAAGGGTGGAGTATCTGAATCTCCATATATCTCCCAAAGCTTAGTCCAAAGGATGTGAGGATAGTCACAACGATCAATAGCATTCAAAACATCATAATCAACTTGCATCAAAATGATCTCCAAAATAGTGTATCTACTGCAACTCCAAGCAAATTCATGAATACCTTCACTTGGATGAGGAACTATACCAAAAAGATGTGGAAACAAATCAAGTGATTGGAGATGGTGGTTGATCCCATCCTGCCATTGTTTATAGTTTCCCTTATGCAACATAGTCAAAGAAGGAGAAAATGCAAGCCCCATAATGAACTTTCTCCAAAAAAACAAAGACAATGACCTTCAATAGCAAATAGAGACTTCCAAGGATGATGTGCAACTGAAGTGATGTTACCTGGATCAAGAAATTCTTTTCCCAAGCTTCAGGATATCCAAGTTATTGAAAAAATGCACCAAATTGAAAAAATCAATGCAAGAGTACCTAGAGCTGAAACTAATCAAAGGCTCTAGACTGATGAAAAAATCTCTAAAAAATATTCCTGATGCCGCTAGAATCACTGAAATCCGATGAACGGTTGCGAAGATATGAGCCTTTATGTCTAGATTAGGGTTTTGTATTCAATTGACTATAGATTTTTCTGTGAGAAAAAAATCATAGAATTGATGTCACCACTGGAAAGTAGATGAAATTCTCTTTCTGACGATATCTCGTTTGTCGATTTTTGATACCCTGGTGAAAAGTTATGATAAAATGAAAAAAACCCCTATATTAGGCAATCTGTAGGCTAATGAGGGTCAAAAAAGAAGCCCCTTGGGCGCTAGGACTCGGTCGTTGATATGACTATGATGCGGGCTTAGGATAAAGAAAAGGGCCCCCGAATAGGAAGGAAGTGGGGCGGAGCTGCTGGGCAGAGAGGATGAGCTAGGTGGCGCGGCTGGTGGATCAAAACCTTCAGTCATCGGCGGTGACAAACAACCTGCAATTAGAGATGTCGGCCGAAGAACAGGGCGCGGGCATCGGTGAGAGAAACCGGTCAATGACACCGATGGCTGGATGGTGGATGTGACCGACGACGGTGATGTGACTACTAATGTGACACGCTAGCGAAGGATGTAAATTGGCGGTGTGACGTGTCCTCTGTACTTTCCCCTATCAAATATAAATGTAGCCGACAATATATTCTACATAGAAGATTTGAAAGGGCTGACAAAAAAATAATAGTTTGTTTTAATTTGATTTTTAATATTGCATATATGTGCTATTAAAAATCATAAAGCTATAAAATGTCGACCGAGTATGGAGATTTAACAAATAAAATCCCAAAAATATTTATGCCGACTGAAAATAAATTGATGCCAATGATTTAAAAAAAACAAACCCCCAATATGCCAATGGGAGAATAGAATAAAAGTTGCCCAAAAATATTTTTCTGCAAACTATACAAAAGCCCAAAATATTTTTTTGTCAAGATAATGCAAATAAGCCCTGATTTTTTTTGAAAAAAAAGTGCCTGCAACTAAAAACTTTTTGCCTCAAAGGACAACTTACCAGGGTGATTTTTTACTGCAAATTTGTACGGATCATACTAGTTGATTTTGCAAACCCAAATGCCTCTAATGGCTCCCAGGTTGATGTATCTAATTTTGATGAATGGGCAGGCGATCCTAGGGTTTCAAGGCCTTCTGAAGACAATGGCAGCTCAAATCTGACTCTATCTACTTCAGAAATTAGCTTGGTCCCCAGGTGGAATCAAGTAGCCTTCAATGGAAACCTTCAAGCCTGTGAAGAATCTCTCACACCAACTTTCTTGATCGAGGGTTGACGTTTCACTAGACAAGCTCTGATACTATGTTGAGATTATGGATGCACAGTCCCTGAAGCTCTGAAATCTTCAATGGAGGACCCTTGCCAAGAAAGATAATCAACCACACATAAAGTGTTTGAACTTAGGCATGCACAATGGAGATTCTATATTGATCTACATTATGAGATTGGATGATTACAAATGTACAAAATGCCCTGAATATATTGGCATGAGAGAGATGCAAGATGCAAGATGATGTTGCCATGTGTCATGATCTAACAACATGTGATGACATGTGAACCCTAACTAACTAGATAGAGATAAGTTCTAGAAGGAATCTTATCCCTACAAACATGGAAGGGGATATTACCCCATTATTAAATGATTTTATTAAAATGCAACCTAGGAATAAATGATATATTACCTAAGTTAACTTATGCTAGTGTAATAAATAATTAATTACACTAACACTATTGACCCAGGTGTAGGCACAACTCTTACAGGAATAGGGTCAGATTCAGACTTTGATAGCTGAGAGGGATGTTGCCCTACAACAGTTGGCATAGATACAGGGCTAGGGACAAGTACAGGGGAAAGTTGCAGCATTGACTGCGTAGAGAGACACCCTGAGACAACGGGTTGAGTAGGTAGAGGACCTTGTAGAGAGGTTGCAACAGGCTACGACAACTATGAGAGTGGTTTATTATTTCAGGGAGATATGTGACACATCTTAGGAGGTTTAGTTTTATAAAGATCGATATCATGAGTTGGTCCCACCTGAGCAATGACAAAGCTTTACCCGATCTCGGACTAGTAGATCTCGATCTCAGACAGTGAGCATGGGTGTGACACGACCATTACTAGGGGATCAGAGGGATGTAGGTGCAGGGACCTCCGGTGTAGCAGGGGGTACGGGTTCAATGAGGCCAGTAGCGTCAGGAGGTAGCACTACAAAGTCTCAGTCATTTTATGCTATGCCATGATGTATACACTGATTTTTGATGATATCACTCTTTGATGTTGTATTTCTTGACATTCAGATATCCTTGTACATTTGACATATTTTTGAGACATATATGCAATGATGATGATGATCCTATGTGTTTATGCATTGGTTTATGATGGATGCATTTAATTTCCATGTCATGTATGTTATGTGATTTTTTATGATGATGATATTCTATGGATGCCATGTATGTTATGTGTTATGATCCTATGCGGTTTTATGCAAATGTCTACATATTATTTTTGTATTTTTCTGGTGCATTGATGTATGATGCATGATATGCAAGATGATGTTAATACATAGATGAATAATGATAATAATGAATGATTCTATATGGTATGCATGGATGTATGATATGCATGGTAAATTATGTTTTTTGTATTTTTCTAATGCAAATATTATGATCTAATGCATGTATTAAATGAATGAATGATTATTTTACATATATTGATGCCTAGGATGTATGACTAGATGCATATGGATGAAAATAATGTGATCAATGCATTTATTTTTCTTCGATTTTTCATAATGCAAATATATGTTTAATGACCTAAATGAATGCCTACATGATATGATAATGTTATGATTTATGTCCTAATGCTTATACCTCTAAATGATGTTTTTGGTTATGTCAAATGTACTCAATCTATTAGTGATAAAAACATCAGCCTTAGAAAAATCTATAAATTCTATTACAACAACCAAATATGAATGCAACCTATCTATGCAATCCTAACAATGCAATAGTGACATCCCAGTGATTTATTGTGCTTATTGTCATCATTGAGCCTTAAAAAAATGTTGAAAGTGAGTATAAACATCGATGGTAAAATTGAACCATGATGACTTGAGTACTACCTCCATGACGTTTGATAGTGCAAGTTAACACAAGCATCTAGGTATAATTAGACCATGATGACCTGAGCATTCCTTACTTAAATAGACAAGAGTTAACTATTTCCCTATGTGAATTTGAAATATCATCAATGATACTTTGTAGAGCACATCATGCGATGATTCTCATAATAATAATGACTAACTCATAGGCAGTAGAAAAAGAAAATATCATTCTCGATCAGAGCTTTTCTAGTCCTTTGACATCCTTGAATTGCTCCTAAGAAATGATAACATCAATCACAATGCAAACAATTTGAACACTCATGTAAAAGTGGTAAAACCATGATTCAGAATAGCATCATCCTTGTAACCTCAATTTTCTACTGTTTTTGGGATTTTATCAATTTTTCAATTTTTAGGTGTTTTCTGAGATTTTGACCAAGGAACTAACCTAAAGACCTATCGTAGGAGTCTCGAGGGCTGATCAAAGATAATCCTTTCCTACCTTATACATAGAGAGACCACGTAGTTTGACCGACTCAAGCGATTTATAGGACTAGGATACGAACAGACACTTAATTACAATGAACTGCAACAATGCAATTCAACAAGGTGACTCTGTTTTTGGCTTTTTTGAATTTTTGACCTATTTTTGGATTTTATGATGTGACAAAGATGTTTGATACATTTTTGATGATGATTGATATTCCATATTTGATTTCATTATGATCAATGTTTTCGCCGTGTTTTCCTTCCTGCTGTTTGTCTGTTGATTTAAGCTCAATATTTGTTGCCCCCAGCGAGGTCAAGATTTTTCCCCTAGTGGAAACAAGCTAGTTTATTATGGATATGTACAATGATCAAGAAACCAAGGTGAAACATGACTGGAATGACAAGGTATGCATATGCAGCTTGGATGAAGGATACAAATGGTAACAATAACAAGCTAGTGATCAACACACGTTCCCATAGAGGAAGAAGCCAGCTTGTCACAAATAGCACCTGTTGCCAAGTTTTCACCACTTGCTTTTATAGCACTTTTTCATATTTTATGATTTTTTTTTATCTTCTTGATTTTTACCTTCTTTTTTTTATCGTTACCAAGATGCTTGTTTGCCAAGTTTTCACTAGGGTAACCATTTTTTCAGGACATTTTCTGATGTTTTGGATTTCTTCAGGATTTTTTCTAATGTTTTTGGATTTCTTCAAGACTTTTTCTGATGTTTTTGGATTTCTTCATAACTTTTTACCGATGCAACGACTGAATTATGCATAGAATTTCTTGAGATGAAGACTATTCATGGGTTCCTCAAACTGATCCCCTTCTGGCGCACGGATAGCTAATATGCTCCTGAACCATAAGCTGATACAATGACAAAGGGCCCCAACCAATTAGGTTCAAACTTTCCTTTCTTTTCTCTATCTTGCTAATTGTGGGGGTTTTCTTTCAACACTAAGTCACTGACTTGGAAAGTTCTGGGTTTGACTTTGTGATTGTAACTTATGGACATACGTTGTTGATAGACTTTCAAGTGATTCATTGCATGTTGGCACCACTCATCTAACAGTTCTAGTTCCTGTAATCTAGAGACCCGGTAGTCTTCGTCAGGGATGATACCTTTTAAGGAAACTTAGAGCAATGGTATTTCAACTTCAATAGGCACAATGGCCTCAGACCCATATACCAAAGCATAAGGTGTAGCTCCTATTGGTGTGCCAATACTGGTGTGATATGCCCATAAGGAAGGGTTTAACTGGATATGCCAATCACGTCCTGCGTCATTGAAAATTTTCTTCAAAATCTTCATAATAGTCTTGTTGGAAGCCTCTATTTGACCATTCCCCTGGGGATAATATGGTGTAGAGAAGCGATGTTGAATATTGAACTTCTCACACAATTCTTGCATGTCTTGATTTTTGAATGGTCTCCCATTGTCGCTGACTATAGATTGGGGAATGCCATGTCTACAGATAATGTAGTTGAGGATGAATGATGAAATATG
Source organism: Sequoia sempervirens (assembly GCA_007258455.2). NCBI lineage: Eukaryota > Viridiplantae > Streptophyta > Pinopsida > Cupressales > Cupressaceae > Sequoia > Sequoia sempervirens. The sequence continues at coordinate 85,553 of VDFB02149938.1, forward strand.
CTTTCCTATGATGTTGGTTAAAGGAACAACCTCAATCCACTCCGTGAAGTATTATGTAGCTATGATGATAAACTTAAGTCCATTTGATGAAGATGGATGAATTTTACCAGCAAGATCTAGTCCCCACTGACAAAATGGCCATGTGGATGAAAAAGGTTGAAGTTCTTATGTTGGTGCATGGATGAGATTACCGTGAATCTGACATTTCTTCACAAATTGGAAAGACTCTTTTTCCATAGTTGGCCAATAATATCCTAAACGAAGAAGTTTCTTGGCTAAGGTTAGGCCACTTGAATGTGTTCCGCAAACACCCTCATGGACTTCTAGTAAAGCTATTTTAGACTCATCACATTCCAGACATCGTAAGAGAGTTCTGTCAAGACCTCGTCGGTATAGCACATCCACTATAAGTGTATGTCCGGTGGCTTGATGAATGAGATTGCATTTTTGGTTTCGTGACAAGTTAGGTGGAAGAGTGTTATCTTTCAGGTAGGTATAAATCTCACTGTATATTGAGGTGTTGGTATAGGATAGGTGACAAATGACATGTGATTTAGTACTGTCATAGGTAGGGGAAAATGGTTGTTCCACCAAGAACTCGTAGTGACTTCTTTTCTCTGGAATTTGTAATAAGGAAGCAATAGTAGCCATCACATCAATGGCTTTATTGTCCACTCTTGAAATTTGTTCAAATTTGATATCCACAAAATATTTCTTGAAATCATCTAGCATTCTCTTGTAAGGCATCAGTTTGTCATCTCTTGTTTGATAATCATCATTGACTTGGTTAATGACCAATTGAGAATCTCCATACACTTGCAATTCTAGGACTTTCCACTCTATTGTTGTTTTGATTCCAATGATTAATGCTTCATACTCTGCCATGTTGTTGGTACAAGGGAACATCAGTCTGTATGATTTTGGTATGGTATGTCTTTGTGAGGTGACAAATAGGATTCCGGCTCTTGATTCGTGTTGTGTATGTGATCCATCAAAGTATAGTGTCCAATGTTTTGCGGCCACAACAAGAACATTAGAATTTGGAAATTCAATGTGTAAAAGATAATTATCTGGTAATGGTTCCTCTGCTAGCTAGTCAACAATCACTTGTCCTTTTATGGCTTTCCTATCTACATATTGAATATCAAATTCACTGAGTATCATGACCCATTTAGCCAATCTCTCTGTCAAGTTAGCTTTACTGAGGAGATATTTGAGAGGATTTATTTTGGCTATCAACTTGATGGTGTGAGTCAACATGTAGTGTCATAGCTATAGATTAGAAAATACTACTGCTAGATAGGCCTTTTCAATGGAAGTATAGTTGATCTCATAGCCATTTAGTGTCCTATTGATGTAATAAATTGCTCGTACTTTTCCCAGTGAATCTTCTTGTGCTAATAAGGCTCCCAATGATGTCTCTGTTGTGGAAATATATAATAGTAGTGGCTTCCCTTTTGATGGTGGTACTAGGATAGGCGAGTTCATTAAATATTGTTTCAAATGGTTGAAAGCTCCTTCACATTTCTCATCCCATCGGAAGGAAGCATTTTTATGCAACAAATGAGTGAAAGGATGGGTCTTGTCTGCCAGTTGTGAAATGAATCTATGAATTGAATGAAACCTCCCTTGTAGAAAACGGAGTTGACTAATGTTCTTTGGTGGTGGAATTTCCATAATAGCTTTGAATTTGGCGGGGTCTACCTTGATCCCTTTTTCTAAAACTATGTACCCCAGGAGCTAAGCTGAAGTTACCCCAAACACACACTTCTTGGGATTTAGCTGCACATTGAATTTTTCCAATCTGGTGAAAATTTTATCTAGGATCTCCAGATGTCCCTCCCTGGTATATGATTTGGCTAGTAAATCATCCACATAATCTTCCATGAAAGTATGCTTCATATCATGAAAGATTGTTGTCATGACATGTTGGTAGGTAGCTCTTGCATTCTTCAAGCCGAACGGCATGATGTTCCAGTAAAGGTTCCCCATGGACAAGTAAAGGTTGTTTTATCCTGATCTTCTGGAGCTATTTTGATTTTATTATATCCAAAAAATCCATCCATTAGTGATAGCATGCCATGCCCTGTCGTCAAGTCTACTATGATTTCTATATTGGGGAGGAAAATCATCTTTAGGAAAAGCTTTGTTAAGGTCTCAGAAATCAGTGCAGATGTGAATGTTGTTATCAGGATTTAAAATTGGTACTATATTGGATACCCACTCGGCATAATCAATAGGTCTGATGAATCTTGCATCTAACAATTTCTTCAACTCTACATTTACCAATAGTGTGATATGAGGGTGCATTTTTCTCAACTTCTATTTGACTGGTTTCACTCCTGGAGGTAATGATAGATGATGCATGATGATTTTTGGATCAATTCTCGACATGTCCACATATGACCAAGCAAAGTTGATTTGTTTTTCTGTGAAAAACTTGAGAAAGCTTGGATTTTCTTGTTCTGTCAAAGATGTTGCTAAATGGATATTCTTCACTGTTTCTTCATTGTTGATGTTCACAAACTGTGTAGGTTCAATCAGGACTTTGGATCTTTCTTGAAAATGTTCTGGGAGAGTATCAAATCTTACATCCTTTGATGCCTCACAGATGTTTTCGCCATTCGATGCGCTCTTTGTTTTTACTTTTTCCAAATCTGGTACTACCATTGAATGGTTTTCAATATCAGATCTATTTCCTAAGTTATTCATTTTGTAGCTAGAAGATTTGATACTCCCCTGTGTGGAAGCCTTGTTACGATGTTCATTGGTGGGTTCTGTTTCAAGATTGTTGGCATAGTGGAAATTGACGATGGTGTCATCGTTTGAAAAGGTAGGGATGTCAAATGGCTCAAGTAGGTCCTAATCTATGATCTCAAGATGTACCAAGGGAAAGCAGTCACCTGACGAGTTATGGATAGAAATGGTAAGGGTTCGAATAGTGGTGTCTTCCATTAGTCCAATAGAAAAATCGAGGTCTAGAAGGTAACTCTTCTGAATTATTTGTTTCACTCTGAGTTGAATCATCTTCACTAGAATCATCAAGATGTTGTGATCCAAATTCAAGCGGTCTCAAACCTGACCCTTATCCCTCTTCGAGTAGGGGTGCATATTTATGTACCACATCAATATCCTTGTCATGACAGGACTCTTGTGATAGTGAATCCCACTCATATTCATTGGAATTAGTTTCATGATCTTCGTTGGCTTGTAACTGAAAGATTCTTTCAACCATCTTTTCTTTTGTGTCCTCTTTATAGCCCAGTCTAGTCTTATCTTTTGGATTGATTAAAATGGGTTGAATTGGTTCTACAATTCCCTCTTTTCTTTTACCCATGGGACCTTTTCCCTCATATCCCATCTTTTCCAAGATGGTGAAACCTTTTCCATATTGAGTTGTTTGTACAATTGTAGTTGTTGCCTGGGATTCTTCTTCATCTTTATAAAGCCAATTTAGAATTTCTTTCTCTTATGTTTCATCAAAGCTGGTGCTTTCTTTTATCAACCGTCCATCAAATTTGGTGACTGGTTGCAGAGTTTGTTTTGTTGATGTAGAGGGTTGTCCATAGACCTTTGGAGAAGAAAAGTGTGAAATATACATGGACCGTTCAAATAAGTATTCACCAACACCCTTGTCTTTGACTTGGATTTTTTCATTAAATTGTCTTGACAAGGAATTCAATTGGGCTTCAGGATTTGAGGATGTGGATGGAGCAACTTCTTCTTTCTTCTCAGACTGTTTAGATGTGGAACTAGATTGGATTTCATGATTTGTGGAAGTGACCAACTATTTGGATGAGGAACTTGATTGGCTCTATTCATTGGAAGTAGTAGAAATGGGAGTTTCTCTATTATGAGGTACAAAGATATCTTGGATAGATTTCAGGGTATTACAATACTGAGGACTATTTGAATCAGCCAAAATGGTAATTTCCTTACCACCATAAGGAAATTTTAGGCATTGGTGATATGTTGAAGGGACCACCTACACTTCATGGATCCATGGTGAACCCAATAATATGTTACAGTTCAGATCCTTGTCTAAGAATTGGAAAATTACATCTTTTTGGATTGGTCCCACTTGTATGGGTAGGATGATTAACCCCTGCAAAGCTCTTTCTTCATCATCATATGCTTTTATTGTAATCTTTTTCTTTGAATCAATTGCATTCTTAGAAAATCCCAAGGCACAGACAAGTTTTAAAGTACATATATTTAGGCCCACTCCTCCATCTATTAGGACGCGTTTGACATGATTTTTATGGATTAGGACTTCAATATGGAGAGCAACATTGTGAGGATGAGAGATGGATGCGTCATCATTTTTGGAAAAGGATAAGCAATGTGGTATGGTTAAATGTCCCGCCATGGCTTCAAATTTACAAACTTCTAGATTTGTTGGCCCCATTGTGTCCACTAGGGATTTTTCCAAGATCTCTTTGTGAGCGGGTGAAATCTTGAACAATTCCAATATTGATATTTGTGCAAGGATTTTTTGTAATTGGTCCACTATGTTGTATTGATTGGATGAGGCTGTGGATGTTTTAGATGAACCTCCTTTTAAGAAATATTTGGCCTATGCTCTGGTGGTCACATTCACGGGTTCATTGTCTTGTTTCCCATTGATTTTGATGACATTGATTTGAGTATCATTCATATTCATGTCAAATTTGGTGTCATTGATTGGATTTTCAAGGATAACCATGTCTTGTTCTTGTTCAATTGGAACGTCCTAAATCAGATTATCATTGGAAATGATGTCTTGATGATCCTTGGTTTCAATGGTATTCATTTGGTTTTCCACTACTGAGATATGATTTATGATGGTATCATGGACATAGTTTATGTTCTTTGCCTTGTTATTCATCGTAGAGGATTCCCATTTTTTGTAGTTTGGTAAGGGATTTTTGAATGCTTCGTGATCCACATTTGTTTGGAGTCCCTCTATTTGTATGACTTTGGCATCTATCAAGTCTTGTATTTTATGTTTCAATTGCATGCATCTATTTGTTAGGTGACCTTTGCATCGATGAAATTCATAGTAATGGGCATCATTCCACCATGATGATTTTACTTTAGGTTCAAAGCCTCGAGAGTCAAGTAGTCTTATGAGGTTATTTTCAAGAAGTTCCCTCAATGCAGATTCGTGTGATTGACCCAAAGGGGTGAATTTTCGGCGGTTTGATTGTGTTTGATATGGTGGAAATTTTGATGGGGCGTTATTTTGATTGTGAACACTTTGATTGTTGGATGAGGAGACATTATGATTTGTTCCTTGATTGATGTTTTGATCTATCTTGGTTGTAGTTCCTGACAAGTTAAAGATGGGTTTGGTATTATGTGTTTCGACATTACCATCCTTGGCATTTTTGTTCCTTGTCCAAAATTTGGGTTTTTCATTGTTATGATGGTTAGATGAACTAACATTGTTTGATCCTTCATTGTGAATTTTGAACACCCCTCTTTTGACTAAAGCTTCTTCAATTTTAACACTATTTTCTACCATCTTCTAAAAGCTTGGAAGACATTGTAATTGCAATCTATAGCTCATCTCACTGTTAAGATTATCGATAAAGATTTCCATCTTTTCTTGTTCGGGTATGGGACGAGTGTAACGAGCGAATAACCTTCTCCATCTTTGAAGGAATATGAGAAAAGATTCTGCTTGCTTTTGTTTGGTATTACAGAGGTCGTTCATAGTTATCTCATGTGCAATGTTATAAGAATATTGTGTGATGAATCTATTGACAAGTTCTTGGAAGGATTTTATGCCTGGTTGTAACTTCGAGAACCATTCCATGCAATGACCCCCTAGACTAGGAGGAAAGAGTCTCATTAAGTATGTGTCCTCATGGGAGAATTCAAGACTCATTGTTCAAAATTCTCACACATGGTCTATAGGGTCCGATATCCTGTTATATTTGTCATATTTTGGCAATTCACAATTTTGAGGAAATGACATCATGTTTAACCTTCTATCAAAGGGATAGGGACAAATATCTTGTAACAAGTATATTTTTGGAGTCCCACCTTGCACATCTTGGAGTTGTTATTTGAGGTTTTGTATCTGATTTGTCAAGGTAGTCATTTGGTCTATGGTAAGCGTTTCCGTTTTAGTTTTCTTTGGGACATTCTTCAATTTGTTAACATCAAAGTCGTTAGGTAACTTAGCTCCTTGGTTGGCTAAAATCAAAAGGTATTTCTCCCCATCCTTTTCAAAGACTTTTTCTAGGAGTTTATGGAATTTTGGGTCTTGGTTTGCTTGTTCAATTTCTTCTTTTGTTATCTCTTCCATGTCATTTTGGGAAAATTGGTGAAAGGGATTTACCTTTGGTTCTCCCATGATATTTGGAGGGTCAAGTTCTTTACCCTTGAGTTTTTGTTTGTGGGACCTCGTTAAAATGGGCATACAAGTGATGAATGTTTGCTAAAATTTGATCATTATTTGAGAGTGCCAAGGAAAATACCTAGGTCAAATAGAATGATGAATTCTATGGATATAACCAAGGTGACAAGATTTGATACAAAGTGTATTGTTTCAATAATGAAGGATAATAAATCCTTGATGGGAAACTCAACTTTGATGATCAAATTTGTGTGTTGATGATGATGGGAACTTTTAGATGTTTGATCAAAGTTTAGGTAAAATGTTTCACTTGGATAAGTCAATTTTAACAAAGTTGTAGACTCTAAGGGACAAATTTGAGGAGATTTTGCAATTTTGGCTCCAATTGTGAAAGGGTGAGAAATTTCCTTTCTAGACGAGATGTTTGAATATTTGGAAGAGTCTTAGGTTTTGGTAATAATAAAATAAATACAAACTGGGGTTGTTCTTGGAAGCTTTTCTGTAAAAATTGAAGAGTAATCTATCCCTAAAGTCATAAAGCATGGAAAGATGTTGTTGATGGTCTTCTAGACTAAGAACTATGCGTTTTGGTTTTCAAATTTTTATTTTTCGTGAAGCCATTGGATAAAAACCATGTTTAGATCTTTGTCAAGGATAAAAATGACTCTAACCAAGAAAGGTGTTTGAATTCTGGTTGCAAAATGATGGATGGGAATTTTATTCAGCTTTCTATTTTTGGGTTTTTGGTGGAAGCATCGTTATAGTGGTAGGAAGCACCAAAAGGGTAGAAGCACTACAAAAAAGGTTAGAGGCACCACATAATGGCTTCGAAGTTCCATAGAAACAGGTGGATGCACCACAAAAAAGGGTTAGAGTGCCATAGAATGGTTGGGAGGCGCTAGAATTTTGGGTAAATGCACTGGTAAATATGGTGGAAGTGTTGAAACAGAGGGTGAATGCAATGAAAATTTGGTGAAATTGCTACAAAAATAAACAAAAGCACTGAACAAAGTATGTAATAGTTTGTTTCTAGTTTGTTTGATTTTTCTGGTTTTTAGTCAAAAGATGGTTTATTCCAAATGATGTATTCTGAATCATAGTTTCTGTAGTTTTTCGAGTGTAAAGTTTCCTTTGAGGTTTGTTTTGAAATTTTTTTGACAAGCACAATCAAGCACAATGTACATTCCCTAGGGCTGTGATGGACTATATTCTCTTGGATTCCGTGCGGGTTTACCTCAACCGCACTTATCTTTAGTGGATGAATTCAAAAGCTTGGCCACACGGGCTCCACCTTACATTGCACTCTCTTCTCAAGTCAACCAAGTTTCCAGCCTCCATGAAACTCCCATGGAAAACTGATCATCTCCACTAAAGACTGTGAGAATGTGGATCCCTTCATGCTAACCAGTGTTGTACCAAGAGAATAGATAAAGGATTTGGCCAATTCTAAAACAAGGGTTCTAGTAAGGACTTTCCATTCATAGGAGTTGACCCAACATGGCGAGAGACCATTGTTACCCTTCTCATCGGAGCCACTCGCATGATATTGGCATTTACTCCAATATCCAGATTTATATCTTGGTTGGAAATACTCTTGGATTTAGAGTGTTACCGATTGAGTCATTCCCTTGGGTGAGTACTTTTTCCCCAAGGTAGGCCCTCTAGGATAAACAAAAGTGAGAGAGTATACTCATAGTTCGATCCTCTTTATTCCGCATGAATAAAGAGAGAACCCTCACCATATACCCTACTCACACTCGTAAATTAACAAAGAATGGGTCTGGCTTTTTGGTCACCTACTTAAGGGGAGTGCATATGCCTACCATTCAAAACACACCAAAAATAAATGAAAAAGGAAGGGGTCTGGATTTTTGGTCATCGAGTTAAGGGGAGAGCATATGCCTACCCTTCCAAACAAGCAACAAACATGGTGTTCATTCCTTGCTAATTAATCTATGTTCCTAATTTAAGCAAGAAGGAAAGACATAAAATCCAGCCCCTGCATCAAATTCATTAGTAGTTTCTCATAGATTATCTTTGGCAAGCATTCTAGAGTTTCAACATGATCTTTGACAACGTTTTATGCGACCTACAAAACAAAAAAGCCAGCATTAATTTTCATTCTTAGGAAAAATTATAGAAACAAATGAAAGTGCTAGAACAGAAAGCAAAAGCACCAAAAAGATAGAAGCGCCACATAATTGATTGAAAGCGCCACAAAATTTGGCAAAAGTGTCACAAAAAAGAGTAAAAGCGCTAGAGAAATTCCCTGAAATGCCATAGGATGGCTTAGAAGTGCAAGAGAAATCTTTAGAAGCACTGGAACAATTGGTGTAAGCGCCAGAGAATCTTTCGTAAGTGCTAGAAAATTATGCGGTTGTGCCAGAAAACTACACGTCCGAGCTTGCAAAATAGAACTTCTAGAAAATGTTAAAATAACAAGGGCTAGGCCCCATGGTGGGCGCAAAATTATGTGTGGTGTAAAAATATGTGTGAATCAATATTGAAACAAACACACTTAGATGAAAATTATTACATTAGGGAAATTCAAATTAATTAAACATAATTCAATATTTCCTAAAAACTTGTCATCTTCCTCTATTCTCAAATGTCTAAGTAATTCATGCTCTTAGATCTTGTTCCTACACAAACCACTAAGATTTCATCTAAGAAACGAGTAGCCTATCCATTTGCAATGCAAATTATAAACCTACATCTATATGATTAAAAGATTCAGCTGCACGAAATGATAAATTGACATGGTGAAATGGGCCAAATATGCACAAAATGATATGAAGTGGAAGACAATGCAAACTATACTAATGCCAATGAGATTGGAATTGATTCTACATATTGAATTAAACTATGAAATGCCTAAAGGAGCCATGATTCAAACAAATTAACAAACTATCCTAAATGCTAAGCTAAAAATGCAAATGAAGCTCTAAAAACTCAAGTAAAATTCTGTAGAGTGAGATTATGCAATTGCTCCTCCTTGAAAGCTGTAAATTGGTCTCAATTTATAGATTTTTCCAAGGCATTGGGTGAGTTGGTAGCCATGAGTGATCAAGATTTAATCTGGAGGATCCGATGGAGAAGGATGAAAAGGATGAAGAAAACAAGGAAAATGTTCCCTTTAATAAAACCAATTTTCCAAGTGTAAGAGGGAATCATTTGGAGGAAGGAGCCATGTGTCCTCAAAGTTGTTGAATTGTTGAGAATAATTATCTAATTTAGAAAATAATAATAATCATTTTCATGTGACACATGGTGAGTTGGAGAGTGAGGTGGAAGGTGGTTAGAGAAAAGTATGTAGAAATGTGATGGAATTAAAATTTAAAAATTTGAATTAAGTGAGAGGGAAGTTAATTAAAATAAAACAAATTATTTAGATTTGCTTATTTTAATTAAATCGTAAAAGAGGTGAATTGGAATAGAAGAATTAAGAGGAAAGGAACTATGTAAATAAATTTGATTTATTTATATAGTAGAGGAATAAGAATTTATTAATTAAATAATCAATATTTAATTACTATTCTCCAGACCAATTTTGAGTGTATACATATAGATTAATATATAATAATATAGTATATATCAATACTTTGAATACTTTCTTTATATGATTTCAACTAAACGAATATTCATTCTGCAATGGATATCCATTTCAGTTTGGTTCTTACCATGGCAACATGTACTTTTTACCCAACCCTGGTAAAAGTCAAAGAAAATTTTTGTATTTTTTGACAAATAAAAAATACCTTTTTTTCATATTGCCACTTTTTGGACCCCCATGATCCTGCACAGACCCATTTCTATGTCAAGTGTAGCCTACATAGAATGATGTCTTGGCTCTCTCCCTAAAGCAATAATAAAACTTAAATATTTGGGAAGTAAAAGGCATGCATTGTAGCAACCATACACACACAATGGTGAGTTGTGGGGCATGAATCCATACTAAATTGAAAGGAAAAATGTAGCCATAATAAAGCATTTTCACATAATCCTAAGAGAGAAATATGCAAGGAAGTATGTATAATCTACAATACAAAAGAATATACATATATACCATCAAAACTACACAAAGTGTGCTCTAATAAAACCCTTTTAAGGGAAAAAATATATCCAAAATTACTCACACTCTCCATATTATCTCATGAACAAACATTACAATAAACTTGTTGAGTCTCCATGGAAGGATTTATAAACATCAAGCTACTTAATTACACTCCATGTAAACAAGAAAATGAGAATCATGTTTAAACCACAATTCCAATCTATGATTCCTCTCCTCACATATGCAACTTACAAAAAATTCTCAATTAACCTTAAATTCAACAAGCCAAAGGTCACACAAGACAACCTAAATAACTACTCATGAGATTTATTTTATAGAAAAATCTTGAACGTAAAACTACCAACTAGTATTACATAGACAATGTGCCTCTAAATTATGAGGTCACAAAACCATGTCTTCCTCATTTACTTTTTGGTACTAAAATTTCCATTTTAGTACTAAGTTTTCCCAGTGTGCAATCCACATTAAATATTTATCTCAATTTATTGCATACAACATGCAAGTGGCCCCACGAATGCCCAACCCATGTGGTATCCAGCTCTATAATATGTGTCATGATTAAATATTATATTATACATTATAAGAATTATACAAGGTGTACACACACCTTTCCCAATAATTGTTATCAAGGTTGTATGAAAAAATAAACAAACTTCTTGAATTTAAATAATATCAAATTAGTAAAGGTTCTAACATTCAAACCTAACAAAAAATTGAGGTTTCTTTAATACCACAAGGATTCAAGGAAAACATTCTCATTTGAAGGTATCATTAGGAATTTTGGCTATTCCTTGTCATTCATAAAAGAAAAAACATATTATCCAAGACTAAACATTGATCTAATATGAGATAATCACGATGCAAGACCAAGTGGTGCTTTTCCATAATCTATTGTTGGTAATTCATCATTACTAAGCTTGACATGTTATGTGACCAATTAGAGGCTTAAGAAAATATAGTGAATGCCCCAATGAATAATTTATGGCATTGGAATACTAATACTTATGTTTTTTCTTAGGTGTACAAACCCTTTTTAATGAGAATTTAGGTTAGATGTAAGAACATACAAGTATAGTTTTTGGTTGTAGGATCCAAAACTCTAGGTTTGATGAGTTTTCAAGTTGAGAGTTTCTTTCCTTAAATAATGATTTAATTATCATCCAAAAGTAGGTGGACTAAGGTTTTTAATGGGAAGCTTGGAGATGAACATGGAATAGGAAAAAATCTTGAAATTTTTTATCAAGGGATTCAAACCTAAATAAAGTATTAGGAAGATTGATGTAGATCACTTTTTTATGGAAATAAAAGTGGTCTAGCTTAAATATGCATACACTCCTTAAGTTCAAAGGTGAGGTCAACCTAGTAATAACAAATATGAAGTGGGGATGAGTAAAATAGAACCCTTCTAGATCATCAAAAATAAAATACACTAGAGATTGGATGAATTGCTCTAGGAAAGCCTAGAAAGGCTTAGGGAGACATAGAAGATTAACTATGATGGGGAACTTGATTGATTCTTTCTTATAGGCCTTAAAATCATGCTTCCAATGAGATAACATTAAAAGGGTGTTTTATGTGAACCAAAAATTGGAGTAAAAAATATGGATTTAGGGGTATTCAAAAGAAAACAAAAAAAATCTTAGTAAAGTTATAAACCTCAATGTTATTGATTTCATGGGTCTCTCAAGTATTATTATCCCATATACAACTTTAGAGATTGTTTTGATAGAATACAACTAACACAAAATTCAATTAAATTAAAATTATCATGTTATAAAAAATATAATCTTTAGCATCTGCATAAAGATAAACATAAAAAAGAGACATGTTGTAGATCATTACCTTATCATATACCTTGAGTACATTTTTTTTATTCTCTTTGATGCTATTTCTACCTTTACACACAAAAAAAATTACAAAAGTAAAAAAACAAGAAACAACATTAATATCCTTATTGTACATCCAACAAAGTGGAAAAAATATAAAAGTAAGAGAAGGGATAAACAATAAATCATGTCATACAAAAAAAAAAAAACTAAAATATTAAGCTCACACAAGAAAAACTAGAGTACAATCATATTTAGTCAAAACTAAAGCTCAATAATAATTTAGTCGAAGTATGCTAATCTTGCCTCTTAATTTTAAAAATGCAACTTCCTTTATGAAATAAGGCTACATTCAATCTCAACACTACTCAATAAGTACTATATTATAGATTTTTTTACTTTTTATTATCTCACTACTACCTTAACATGAAAATATAGATAAAACATTTTCATTTAAAAAATTAGGTTGTGAGAATAATTTTATAAAACATTTTTATTAAAATCATTACATGTTAGAATAACTTTTCAAATTGTTACTTTTATAGAAGTATATATGTTCTTGTCTCTAATTTTAATATTAAATACAACAATTTCAATCTAAAACAAATTAATATGTGATACCCCTCATGTTGTTGTTACTCTTATGGATAGATCTTCTACTTGGTTGTGTGGGTGATCAGTTCACCATTTTAGTTGTGCAGGGATTTATGGCTTGGTTGATTAGTTGCATCAGATTTTACATAGGTTGTGAGATGATACTTTTATGGTGATTATGTTATATGACTTTTTGTGGTGTTCTTTAATAATATATATAATGATGTTGTGAGTTTTATGCTGTTATATTGTTTGGTGTGTTTATTTGTGAGTCTTGGTGAAAGGACAAAGTGGCATCACTTGCTTGCAAGTGCCCTGCCACCCTGTGATTACCTTTCACGGTGTGTTTTCTATGGAGATTTACATGCTTCACGACATTTGTTTCTATGCAAGATGCAGGTACTAAGTCTCGATTCCACCTGCTTCGGCAGGATAGGGCGAGCATCAAAATAAACTCAACGGGATTGATGTTTAAAAAAGGAGTGGTTAGGAAAGAATTCTCATCCCAAGTCCGTCTACTATGAGTCTTTGGTTGTCTTTGTTTTATTTGTCTTTGAATGGGAATGTATTAGTGATGATTAATGTTTAGTTGTGATCTAATTAAATTTTGTTAAGTGTGACTTAATTAATTTTGTTAAGTGTTGTTAAAGTTAACTATATTTAAATGGATAAAGTAATATTATGGTCTAAAAGGATAATTTAAATAAAATATAGGCTGCTTTGTTATTATTTAGAATGTGAGAATTGCTATTTTAATTTAGAGTTAATTAAATTGTTTTTAAAAAAAAAAAACTATATTATTATTATTTGAAAGTTAAATAAAATAAAAATAAAAATAAAATAAAATAAAATATAAGTGTTTGGTTGATTTGTAGAATTTTGAATTTGCTATTTAATTTTGGGTTAATTAAATAGCTTATAAAGTTATATTATTATTATTAGAAAAAAATAAATAATATGAAATATAAATAAATAAATTAAAATTGATTTTTAAATTTATTAATTTTTATTTAGTGGTATTGTACGGGAAGTAGTGGGAATTAATGAATTTTCTGTTAAGGAAATTATTCCCGGAAGAAAAAGAGGCATGGGAAACAGAAGCTCTGCACGGGGAAAATTTTGGGTTGTGTAAAGGAATTTGGGTTTTTTCTGTTGAATACTTGTGGGGAAATTGGGAAAAAGGCTGCAGGGATTTCTCTTGGAATTTTTGGAAGAGCTTTACGGCTGGAGGGTTCTGAGGCAAGTTTGGTGCAACTCTTACTTCTACAGCCTACAGGAAACAGGTTCTTTCCTTTTGCTTTCATTTTGTTTTAAGTTTCTTCCTATCATGAAAGATTGTTTGTAGGTAATATAAGTTTCTTTTCTGTAGAAAACTATTCCCGGCTGTTACTTCTGTAGAATATTTTCCTATAGAAATATTTCACGGCAAAATTTAGTGAACCAGTTAAATAGAATATCTGTGTTAGAAGCTCTGAGGAAACAATAGAAAACAGAGAACCCCTGTTGATTTTTAAATTCAAAACCTCTCTATAGAATAGAGAAAATTTAAAAGAAAAATTGTGCAAAATTTTTTTTGTAAACAAACACATTTAAATAAAAAAAAATATATTGTATAGCTTATGAAATTCTGGAAAAATGTAAATATATTATGCTATTCTGAAACAATTATTTTCCTGTCTCTGAAATTTTCTTTTATAAAAAAAAAATTCTATGATATTTTTCCCTGTGAAATTTTAAAAAAATAAAATATACATATGTAAAATCTGACGAAATTTCGTACTTTGGAAATTCGTCAGAATTTATATAAAATATATTTATTTGAAGATTCTTTTTAAAAAAATATATATAATAAAAAATTAAATTAAATTTTTTTAAACATTATGGCATGTTTATGGGAGGGGATGGCTACAACCGTACCCCACCCCTGCGCAGCCCATAAAGGGCCGCGCACAGCAGTTGAAGGACTGCTTTACGCAGCCCTTTGGGGGCTGTGTCCTCCCCTATGGGGAGGTACGCAGCGCCCAAGTGGGCTGCAATAATTTATTTATATTTATTTATATATATTTTTATTTACCTTTGTTTTATTTTATAAAATACGAATATTTGTTATATATTTTATTTTAATTGATAATTCAAAAATTTAGAATTATTTAAATTAATGTTAATTAATATATGCATTTATAAAGTGATGTATATATATATACGTTTTAATTGTGGAGTAATATATTTTTGATGATTATGTTATGATTATATATTTTCTTTTTGGTGATATTTGTAAAGAAAGATTTATTAAATTTATTTAATTGTTTTTCTTTAGTGGAGTTAATTGAGGAAAAATTAATGATTTGATTTTGTAAACGATATTCTTGTATGCGATGATGATTGTTTGACTTATGGAATTATATTATAAATTAATTCTTTGATTCTGAATGAACAGTAGGTTAATTTTACGGAGTTCGTTATTGAGACTTTTGAGTTGAGTTAATTTGAGTGTTTATTTATTTGATTAACGTTATTATAGGAGATAGGGTTGTTGTTGAACTTCCAGAGGTTAGGGAATTTGGTATATCCAATTTGGGTTGTTAGTTATACTTTCCTTCTTGATGTAATCTTGTGATTACTTTGAGTTTCATTTTTTTTGTTAAGTTACTGTGTTATAAGAGTATGGTGAGATGGTTTTTACCTCACAAATCTCTATTTCGTGTTTTGTGAAATTGAGAGTTCAATCCCTCACATTTTGTGGTATGTTAGGGAATTCTAGGGAGAGTGGCTCTATGTGGGCGCCGACGGACAAAAGGGCTATCAGGATAACCCACAGTAGAGTTAGTGTAAAAAGTGAAAACCTAACTAAATAATTAGGGGATGGGTAGTTAAACACTAAAAGTTAATGAAAGATAGCTCGCTCACCTGTTAGAGCTATCAAAGACTAAAGGTGGTTGAGAAGGCCGTGGTTGGAAAAATCGTGATCTCGTTCCCACGAGTAATGCATGATTCCGCATGAGTCACCCTATGGGGCGACGCCTTGAAATAGACAGTCAGGATAACCATAGATGGAGGTGGCACCTTGTGATAGGATGTCAGGATAATCCATGAATGCCATGCAATGACACTCTCCTCTAGCCTTTCCCTTAGTCGTTTTAAACTGAAATCCTTTAGAAGTAATTTTATTGTTTTGACTTAGAGTCATTTATTGTCATGATATGTTAGTAGACTTAAGTTGTCACTTTTCCTTTGTGTATGTATTCTTTTCCATGTTTGGTTCTGAGACATATGTGTTACTTTTGACGTCTTGGTCGGGAATCCTTTCTTAACTACTCCTAGCACGAGGGTGGTCGGGTGGAATGTGTTTCGCACCCCGTTGGGTTTCCCATGCTACAGTCATACCTTCAGTGTAGAGATTGTGGTGACAGTTTGTACCAGATTTATGTACTTTCAGATGTACACATTTATACTTTATTCATATCATGTAAATTGTATTGTAACTCGCCCATGTGTTGGGATAATGTATCTTGTAACTTGGATAATTGGTTATTGGTATTTAGCTTGTATCATGATGTATTGTTATAACTCACTTTGTAATTCAAAAAGATTATTCACGGATGTAATTATATATATATTTGATATTGATATGTTGAGTAAATTAGTTCTCATTATTTCCAAGTTTTATTGGTTATGTAATCTTGTTTAGCATATGTGGTACATTCTTATTGTTATGCTTAGTGTTTATCACTTTTATATGAGAGCTCATATCCGTGAAATGAATGTTGGATTAGTTAAGTTTGTTATTGGGTAGTTAATTTAATGTCTCTTCCTGTACCCCAAGGGACTTAGGAGTTTAATATGTATTTGTAATTATGTTAGTTGCAATTGATAACATAGTACTTTTACTTTATGTTTAAAAAAAAAAAATTGATGTGTAGTTGTTGTCCTTTGGGGTTTGCGCGTCGGGGTGTTACAACTTGGTATCAGAGCCAGGTTTGCAAACACTAGGTACTTTAGGTAGTTGAGTCCATTAGGCAACTTGGTGTAACTCTTGATCTGACATAACTCAATTGTTGTGCAGGATCATGCCTAGGGGTAGAGGTCATGGCCGAAGAGGAGGCCGAGGTGGTGGCCGTGGGGCTAATCGCCAGAGTCCATCACTTCCGAGCTCACATGGGTCAAAGCGTGAGGAACTTTAGAGTTCCCAAAGCATTTCGATGGGAGGTGGTGGTTAGAACCCAGAACAACCTGGTCTGGGTGGTCAGTTGCAACATTTGTTAGAGGAGTTATTGGGTCGTCTTGGCCCTAGGCAGGATGTGGATCAGAGATTGGATAGGGTAAGGGAGAGATCCCCTAGACGTGGGGAAAACACAGCTGAGCAGGAGGCAGTAGTGGCAGGTCATATGAGGGACCTATTGAGAGCACGACCCCCTACTTTTGATGGTTCTGGTGGGGGTCTAGAGGCAGAGACTTGGTTGATCGATTTGGATAGATGCTTTGCAATGCATCCCTACGGCAGTAACACTAGGGCTAGGTGCGCTATCATGCACCTCAGAGGTTTTGCTTCCACTTGGTGGAGGTTAGAGGAGCAGAAATTGCACATTGACATCAGTATGGTTACTTGGGAGTTATTTTTGGAGAGGTTCAGGGCCCGATTTCTTTCCGATCACTGGAGGCAACGTAGAGCTGATGAGTTCTATGATTTAAGATAGATGACTATGACCGTGGAACAATATGAGCATCATTTTTATGAGCTCAAGCAGTATGCGGGTATTGGAAATGATGAGGGCATGCTAGTGCAACATTTTTTTAGGGGCTTAAATGCCCGTATCAGTGGTGGTGTTCGTGTCTTTGAGCCGAAGACGATGGAGGTGGCAGTTGAGAAAGCCCGCCTTGTGGAAGAAAATATAGCTATGGCTTTAGGAGGACACACGGGAGTACAGATTGGTAGTGCTCCAGTTACAGGTGTTGGTTCTCGAGGTGGACAACCTCAAGCAGCAAGGACTTCTAGAAATTTTTGGGCACCGTCTAAGGGTGGTCCGTAGCAGCAACAACAGTCACAATCTAGACAGTTCAAACCCCAGACACAGCAGAGTGATAGATCTCAGAGCAGAAGGAACCGTAGTTAGCAATAAGTTAGACAGGATCGCTTTGAGCAACCCGCTCAAAGTACACAGATGACACCATCTCGAGGCAACTTACAACAGTCGAGTGCACCATTAGGTGTTAGAGGGTATGGACGTGGTACAAGTTGCTTCTCCTATGGGCAATAGGCGCATATAGCGAGATAGTGCCCACAGAGGAGTACTAGAGGATTTAGTCAGAGACCAGCTGCTTCTGAGCCAACAGTGGGAGATGCAGGGAGAGCACATCGGGTATTTGCAGCAGTAGAGAATTGCCAAGCTGAACATCAAGGCACTGTAGTTGAAACTTCAGGTGTGTTGAATGGTACTGGTATATCTATTCTCTTTGACTCAGGTGCATTAGATTCTTTCATTTCTCCTTTAGTTGTGGAACGTTGTGGACTGGTGGCAGCTAGGCAAGGCATTAAATGGCAGGTTGAATTGGCCTCCGGGGCAAAGGTTGCAGTTGAGTCATTAGTTCAAGGTTGCAAATTGCAAATAGGGGCACTCACAACTATGGTGGATCTTCGAATCCTACCCCTTGGCTCATATGATGTGGTTTTGGGTATGGATTGGTTATACGCTCACCGTGCTTTAATTGATTGTCGGCATAAGGTAGTGTGTTGTGTTGATGATGTGGGTAGTGAGGTGGAGATCATTGGAATTCAGAGACCTATCTCATTACGCTTAATCTCAGCTATGCAATTAAAGAGGTGTTTTAGACAAGGTTGTCAGTTATTTGTTGTGTCAATTAATGATTTGGACTCCGATGAGAGTCAAGGGATTTCATTGGATGATTACCCTCTTCTTAAGGAATATTCTGATGTTTTTCCTAGTGAAATTCCTAGGATGCCACCTAAGTGTGACATCGACTTCAGAATCGATCTTGTTCCTAGAGCTGAGCCTATTTCTCGGGCTCCATATCGGATGACAACACAGGAATTGTAGGAGCTTAGATTGCAGTTGGAGGAGCTATTAGAGAAAGGGTTCATCTGTCCTAGTGTTTCCCCTTGAGGAGCACCAGTTATATTTGTGAAAAAGAAGGATGGTTTGCTTCGATTGTGTGTTGATTATAGGCAACTCAATAAGGTGACAATCAAGAATCAGTATCCCTTGCCGAGAATTGATGACTTATTTGATCAAATAAAAGGAGCTCAAGTCTTCTCAAAAATTGATCTTAAGTCTGGCTATCATCAGTTGTGAATAGCCGATGCTGACATTCATAAAACTACATTCCGTACTCGCTATGGGCATTATGAATTCACGGTTATGCCATTCGGGTTAACTAATGCACCATCAGTGTTTATGAGCCTGATGAATGGAGTTTTCCGTACCTATTTGGATAGGTTCGTACTTGTGTTCCTTGATGATATTCTAGTGTACTCAAAATCTATGGAGGAGCATGAGGTACATCTTAGGCAAGTATTACAATGCTTGAGGGACAATCAACTATTTGCTAATTTGGCTAAGTGTGATTTTTACAAAACAGAGGTGAAATACTTGGGGCATGTCATCTCAGGTGTAGGTATTGCAGTGGATCCTTCAAAGATCCAAGCTATAGTTGATTAGCCAGAACCCAAGAATGTTCCAGAGATTCGCAGTTTTATGGGGTTAGCAGGCTATTATCGGCGGTTTGTACAGGGTTTTTCTAGGATTGCATATCCTATTACTTCTCTTCAGAGGAAAGGGAAGAAGTTCATTTGGTCTGAACAGTGTCAGACAGCATTTGAGACCCTTAAGGACAAATTCACTAGTGCACCAATATTGGTGGTTCCTGATCCTACTAAGGATTTCGTGGTGTGCACGGATGTATCCCTGGAGGGTTTAGGATCTGTATTGATGCAAGAGGGATGTGTAATTGCATCTGAATCCCATAAGCTCAAGGACCATGAGCTTAATTACCCCACTCATGACTTGGAGTTAGCCGCAGTGGTTCATGCCCTTGTGAGATGGAGACACTTCTTGTTGGGTCATAGATTCAAGCTTCACAGTGACCATTGTAGTTTGCAATATATTTTTACCCAACCAAACGTGAATGCTAGGCAGAGAAGATGGATGGAATTCCTTTGCGAATATGACTTTGAGGTCAAATATATTCAAGGCAAGGAAAATGTAGTTACTGATGCTTTGAGTCGGCGGAGACATGAGATTTCTACAGTGGCTCTTGAGGTAGATTTGAGGAGTCAAGTCCTCATAGCACTTCCATCTGATAGTTGGTATTAGGAAGTGAAGTTAGAAATTGAGTCTGGTAGAGCTCTAGAAGGAAAGTTTACAAGGTACTCACTTGAGTCTGATGGCCTTTTAAGGTATATGGGTCGCATTTACATGCCTTCTGTTGAGGGTCTTTGGACTCTAATTATGACCGAGGCACATCGAGCTCCCTATTCTGCTCATCTGGGAGTTAAGAAAATGTATGCAGATCTTCGGGCATTATACTTTTGGGCTGGCATGAAGAGGGATATTGCAGATTTGGTAGCTAGATGTTTGGAGTGTCAGAGGGTCAAGGCAGAGCATCAGCATCCTACAGGTCTATTACAGCCTCATCTCATTCTGGAATGGAAGTGGGACATAATTTCCGTTGACTTTATTATGGGATTGCCTATGACTTCTCGATGTCAGGATGCTATCATGGTCACAGTTGACAGATTGACCAAGGTGGCTCATTTTTCCCCAGTCCGTTCATCTTACACAGCTTCATTAGTTGCTAGAATCTTCATGGAAGATATTGTACGCTTGCATGGTATTCCACGAAGAATCATATCCGGCAGAGATCTAGTGTTCACATCTGCATTGTGGACATCACTGCAGCATGCCTTAGGAACACAGCTAAACTTCAGTTCTGCCTACCATCCTGAGACAGATAGACAAACAGAGAGAGTTAATCAGGTTCTTGAGGACATGCTTCATATGTACATGATGGATCAGCAGTCGCGTTGGGAGGAGTATTTGCATCTTGTGGAATTTGCCTATAATAATGGATTTCACAGCTCTATTGGCATGGCTCCCTTCTAGGAACTATATGGTCATCCTTGTAGGACCCCATTAAGTTGGGACCGTCTTGATGACAAAGTTCTCCTTGGTCCCGAAATGCTTCAGGACATGGAACAGCAGGTAATACATATCAGAGAGCATCTTGTGGCAACTCAAGACAGACAGAAGAAATATGCAGATGCACATAGAGTTGACCACCAGTTCTCCGTTGGTGATCATGTCTTTTTGAGAGTGCGACCGCAGAAGAGCCCAATCCGTTATGGAAAGGGTTCCAAGCTCGCACCTCATTTTGTAGGTCCATTTGAAGTTTTGGAGAGGATCGGTCCCATTGCTTATCGCCTAGCATTGCCACCCAGCCTATCACGGATTAACGATGTTTTTCATGTTTCTGTACTTAGACCATACTTTCCCGATGTTACTCACGTACTTGATTGGAATGCTCTTCAGGTCGAGGACGGGCAGCTAGCACTCGAGCCCGTGTCCGTGCTACAGCATCATAGACTCACCCTCAGGGGCAGAGATATTGAGTAGGTGTGGGTTTAGTGGGACCCGAATGATGAGACTTCAGGGACATGGGAGGATGCATCCCGCATTAGAGATGCCTATCCATACTTATTTAGTGGCTTCCAGGAGTAAGCCATATTCTAGGGGGGGAGGATGTGATACCCCTCATGTTGTTGTTACTCTTATGGACAGATCTTCTACTTGGTTGTGTGGGTGATCAGTTCACCATTTTAGTTGTGCAGGGATTTATGGCTTGGTTGATTAGTTGCATCAGATTTTACATAGGTTGTGAGATGATACTTTTATGGTGATTATGTTATATGACTTTTTGTGGTGTTCTTTAATAATATATATAATGATGTTGTGAGTTTTATGCTGTTATATTGTTTGGTGTGTTTATTTGTGAGTCTTGGTGAAAGGACAAAGTGGCATCACTTGCTTGCAAGTGCCCTGCCACCCTGTGATTACCTTTCACGGTGTGTTTTCTATGGAGATTTACATGCTTCACGACATTTGTTTCTATGCAAGATGCAGGTACTAAGTCTCGATTCCACCTGCTTCGGCAGGATAGGGCGAGCATCAAAATAAACTCAACGGGATTGATGTTTAAAAAAGGAGTGGTTAGGAAAGAATTCTCATCCCAAGTCCGTCTACTATGAGTCTTTGGTTGTCTTTGTTTTATTTGTCTTTGAATGGGAATGTATTAGTGATGATTAATGTTTAGTTGTGATCTAATTAAATTTTGTTAAGTGTGACTTAATTAATTTTGTTAAGTGTTGTTAAAGTTAACTATATTTAAATGGATAAAGTAATATTATGGTCTAAAAGGATAATTTAAATAAAATATAGGCTGCTTTGTTATTATTTAGAATGTGAGAATTGCTATTTTAATTTAGAGTTAATTAAATTGTTTTTAAAAAAAAAAAACTATATTATTATTATTTGAAAGTTAAATAAAATAAAAATAAAAATAAAATAAAATAAAATATAAGTGTTTGGTTGATTTGTAGAATGTTGAATTTGCTATTTAATTTTGGGTTAATTAAATAGCTTATAAAGTTATATTATTATTATTAGAAAAAAATAAATAATATGAAATATAAATAAATAAATTAAAATTGATTTTTAAATTTATTAATTTTTACTTAGTGGTATTGTACAGGAAGTAGTGGGAATTAATGAATTTTCTGTTAAGGAAATTATTCCCGAAAGAAAAAGAGGCATGGGAAACAGAAGCTCTGCACGGGGAAAATTTTGGGCTGTGTAAAGGAATTTGGGTTTTTTCTGTTGAATACTTGTGGGGAAATTGGGAAAAAGGTTGCAGGGATTTCTCTTAGAATTTTTGGAAGAGCTTTACTGCTAGAGGGTTCTGAGGCAAGTTTGGTGCAACTCTTACTTCTACAGCCTACAGGAAACATGTTCTTTCCTTTTGCTTTCATTTTGTTTTAAGTTTCTTCCTATCATGAAAGATTGTCTGTAAGTAATATAAGTTTCTTTTCTGTAGAAAACTATTCCCAGCTATTACCTCTGTAGAATATTTTCCTGTAGAAATATTTCACGGCAAAATTTAGTGAACCAGTTAAATAGAATATATGTGTTAGAAGCTCTGAGGAAATAATAGAAAACAGAGAACCTCTGTTGATTTTTAAATTCAAAACCTCTCTGTAGAATAGAGAAAATTTAAAAGAAAAATTGTGTAAAAAAAAAATTGTAAACAAACACATTTAAATAAAATAAAAAAAATATTGTATAGCTTATGAAATTCTGGAAAAATGTAAATATATTATGCTATTCTGAAACAATTATTTTCCTGTCTATGAAATTTTCTTTTATAAAAAAAAAAATTCTAGGATATTTTTCCCTGTGATTTTTTTTTTTAAATATACATATATAAAATCGACAAAATTTTGTACTCGGAATTTATATAAAATATATTTATTTGAAGTTTTTTTTTTTTAAAAAAATATATAATAAAAAATTATATTAAATTTTTTAAAAAATTATGGCATGTTTATGGGAGGGGATGGCTACAGCCGTACCCCATCCCTACGCAGCCGATAAAGGGCTGCGCACAGCAGTCGAAGGACTGTTGTACGCAACCCTTTGGGGGCTGCGTCCTCCCCTATGGGGAGGTACGCAGCACCCAAGTGGGCTGCAATAATTTATTTATATTTTTTTTAATTTACCTTTGTTTTATTTTATAAAATACGAATATTTGTTATATATTTTATTTTAATTGATAATTCAAAAATTTAGAATTATTTAAATTAATGTTAATTAATATATGCATTTATAAAGTGATGTATATATATATACGTTTTAATTGTGGAGTAATATATTTTTGATGATTATGTTATATGATTATATATTTTCTTTTTGGTGATATTTGTAAAGAAAGATTTATTAAATTTATTTAATTTTTTTTCTTTAGTGGATTTAATTGAGGAAAAATTAATGATTTGATTTTGTAAACGATATTCTTGTATGCGATGATGATTGTTTGACTTATGAAATTATATTATAAATTAATTCTTTGATTCTGAATGAACAGTAGGTTAATTTTACGGAGTTCGTTATTGAGACTTTTGAGTTGAGTTAATTTGAGTGTTTATTTATTTGATTAACGTTATTATAGGAGATAGGGTTGTCGTTGAACTTCCAGAGGTTAGGGAATTTGGTATATCCAATTTGGGTTGTTAGTTATACTTTCCTTGTTGATGTAATCTTGTGATTACTTTGAGTTTCATTTTTTTTTGTTAAGTTACTGTGTTATAAGAGTATGGCGAGATGGTTTTTACCTCGTGAATCTCTATTCCGTGTTTTGTGAACTTGAGAATTCAATCTCTCACATTTTGTGGTATGTTAGGGAATTCTAGGGAGAGTGGCTCTATGTGGGCACCGACGCACAAAGGGGCTGTCAGGATAACCCACAGTAGAGTTAGTGTAAAAAGTGAAAACCTAACTAAATAATTAGGGGATGGGTAGTTAAACACTAAAAGTTAATGAAAGATACCTCGCTCACCTGTTAGGGCTATCGAAGACTAAAGGTGGTCAAGAAGGCCGTGGTTGGCAAAATCGTGATCTCGTTCCCACGAGTAATGCACGATTCCGCATGAGTCACCCTATGGGGCAGCGCCTTGAAATAGGCAGTCAGGATAACCATAGATGGAGGTGGCACCTTGTGATAGGATGTCAGGATAATCCATGAAGGCCATGCGATGACACTCTCCTCTAGCCTTTCCCTTAGTCGTTTTAAACTAAAATCCTCTGGAAGTAATTTTATTGTTTTGACTTGGAGTCATTTATTGTCATGATATGTTAGTGGACTTAAGTTGTCACTTTTCCTTTGTGTATGAATTCTTTTCCATGTTTGGTGTTGAGACATATGTGTTACTTTTGACGTCTTGGTCGGGAATCCTTTCTTAACTACTCCTAGTACGGGGGTGGTCGGGTGGAACGTGCTTCGCACCCCATTGGGTTTCCCATGCTACAGTCATACCTTCAGTGCAGAGATTGTGGTGACAGTTTGTACCAGATTTATGTACTTTCAGATGTACACATTTATACTTTATTCATATCATGTAAATTGTATTGTAACTCACCCATGTGTTGGGATAATGTATCTTGTAACTTGGATAATTGGTTATTGGTATTTAGCTTGTATCATGATGTATTGTTATAACTCACTTTGTAATTCAAAAAGATTATTCACGGATGTAATTATATATATATTTGATATTGATATGTTGAATAAATTAGTTCTCATTATTTCCAA
Organism: Sequoia sempervirens; assembly: GCA_007258455.2. NCBI lineage: Eukaryota > Viridiplantae > Streptophyta > Pinopsida > Cupressales > Cupressaceae > Sequoia > Sequoia sempervirens. The sequence goes on from VDFB02149938.1 coordinate 110,769, forward strand.
GTTTTATTGGTTATGTAATCTTGTTTAGCATATGTGGTACATTTTTATTGTTATGCTTAGCATTTATCACTTTTATATGAGAGCTCATATCCGTGAAATGAATGTTGGATTAGTTAAGTTTGTTATTGGGTAGTTAACGTAATGTCTCTTCGTGTACCCCTAGGGACTTAGGAGTTTAATATGTATTTGTAATTATGTTAGTTGCAATTGATAACATAGTACTTTTACTTTATGTTTAAAAAAAATAAAATTGTTGTGTAGTTGTTGTCCTTTGGGCTTTGCGCGTCGGGGTGTTACATGATACCTTAATTCAAAATATATAATTTAGACATAAAATTTTAAATAGTAATTATATTTCAAATTGTAATCTTTATATAGTTTCTCTTTGGAACCCTTCATATATGTATATATATGCACTTTTATCTTATATGTATGTGCACATATATACGTACATATATATAAGTGATTTCAATATATATATATATATATATATATATATATATATATATGTATATGTATATGTATATATGTATATATCTATTCATACATATACATATACACATATATACATTTATAAAATGTGAATTGATATTAATTATCAATCAAATGTTATCATTCTTTTAAATATATTTCAAATTTAATTTAAAATAAAAATAAAACATCAAAACTTTATATCAATCAATAAAAAGGACAAATGATAAAGATAAATGATACAAACTAAGGCATCAATTTATTTTCTTTAATTTATATCAATCTACCAACAACAGATATCTGAGTACCTCTAAAATCTTTAAAATTAAAAAAATATTCAACGTAAAGAAAATATTTGAATAAAGATTTCTGAATTTGATTGTGTATAATTTTTTTGCATCAACGTTTCGGATCACACTCCGTGATCTATCATCAGGATGAACTGAGAGCAAAAGGAGAAGAATACACAATCAAATCCAGAAATCTTGATTCAAATACAATATAGATTGTGGAAATCTGATATCATTAAATAAAGAAAATAGTAAAAATAACATTAAAGGAGATTTGCATACAGAAAACCCATCATGAAAAGCAATGAGAAAAAAAACACAATATATATGGAAAAAGAAATATTGTATAGCATCGCTTGATTCTGTATCTTGGTTGTTCCTTAAGTGTATAGTTACTATTTATAATACGTATTCTGTAATTACTGTTTGTAGCTGTTCCACTATTAAGTACAGTGTTCATTTCTTATTGCATAAGAACTGTAGTTTTTGGTTTTCAACTATATTCTTAATAGATTTTTGTTTTTTTTTTTAAAAGTGTGAAGGACAGACTTAAAGAAACCCCATCGATTGCATTGAGATAACTGTAGTTGTTAATGGCGGACAAGATCACCCTGGTTAAAAAAATAGCATAAAAAATGAGGTGGCTAAAGTTGATTTTGTCGGACAAGGATGAAAATAATAATATAAATACCATTACTTTGAGAATACTTGTACGTTTCTGGATAAAAAAGAAACTGTAGCAAAAGTAAGCACCAATGGAAACAAATAGGTTAAACCTCAAGGCACCATTCTAACGTCTACTCTATTGTGTGCAGAAACATGGATAAGATCCCATCATTCAAGGAAAACTAACATGACCACTTAACAATAAACAAAGTTTTTGGAAATAAATTTTATATCTGATATAGTTTTAAAAATCTAAGAGAAGATTAAAAATGGATAATATTTAAAAGATTTAAGTTGATTTATAATAAATTTGATTAACCTTAGGTTATAGTTTGATAGAATTGTTAAAAGATAGTTTGGATTTGTTTGGATTATATATTATTATTTATTTTCAAGTACATTAATTGATATAGAAAAGGATAGGAATAGTTTTATGAAATAGACTTTTGGCCATCCCAGTTACACATAGGTGTGTCCCTCTATGAAGTAGTTTTTTTGATAATGGTGCTCACTCTAGTTAACCTCAGATAGTTAGGGGTATCGTAGCTTTGGGTATTTTGAATTAATACCAAGATAATTGTCTTCTGAAATGCAAGCATATGCTAGGGATGGAATCCCTTCTCCTACTCATAATCCCTATTCATAAGTGGCAATAGTGAACAAAAATCCCATCACGCTTGGCTCTTGCCCTCCTTGAGATAAACCATTGCCTCTCCCCTCCACTTTGTTCACTTTGGTGGTGGTCCTTGGATAGGATGTGGTGGATAACAAGATTTTCTTTGCTAATAAGGGTTTGGTTTACAAGTTTAGCCATTTATGGTCTTCCCTCCTAGACTTGTATCATTAGATTTTAGAGTATTGATAACCTATCGTAGAGGATAGAATGGAGTTTTATCCCTATGCTAGGGGGTTTTCATGGTCGCATTTGAATCATCTAAGGACAAGCATATTGGGTTGGATTAAAGAGTATGAATGTGGGGCTAGCATTGTATTTTACTTTAGCTCTAGTCTACTTCTTTAAACCCTCTAGCCAATTATATCAATAATATACCAATTTGAGTAAAATTTCCTTATCTATCCCTTCAATTTTGGTGGAACTCTACTTATGAGGCCATTGGTAGGGCTCTAGTTCACTTTATCAAGCTTGACATAACTACTTCCTCACCTCCTTTGTATTCATCCTAGTGTACATTAACTTATCAAAGGCTCTCCCTAGGGGGGTTATCATGCAAGTGGAAGATTTGATGTAGCCAAAATTCACAACAAATAAATTATAATTATTATTAAAAAAATAGCCATAGTAAAATCAAAATACTTCTCAAAACTCTTCTTTATCCCTCCTTCCATCCTCTGAAAACTGAAAACAAACTTCCCTTTAAGTACAAATCTAAAAATTTCCTTTTTTGGCATTTTTTTTACAAAATTTGAAAATTACATTTTTTGGCAATTTTTAACAAAATCCAAAAATTACCTTTTTTGGCAATTTTTAATCGATTTCTTAACTTGCCCTTTTTTTGGTACAATTTTTTATGCTTGAATCTATATGGCCTATGAAAGTTTCCAATTATTTGAAACTAATTAAAATGACACTAATTGTCAACTTACTAATTTAATTACATGCAAGATTTTGAAATTAAAAAATTAAAAAAATAACTTGAAAAAATTGCTCGATTGGATTCCCAGGTCAAAACTTATGTTCTCCATAAGTTCCTACATCAATCTCCTTGAAAAGAACACAACTCCAAGTTATGGTCTTTAAATTGCTACCACTTGTTTTCATTTAGCTTCTTCAATTCCCATTTGTAGATTCCATGCTCATCATAAATCCATCTCTCTGCCTTATCTGCTTGAACATTATTTCTCACCTTTCCTTGCAATTTTATGTCTCTTCCATCTTGTATTCTTCCTCTATTTCTTCTTCTTTTCACATAGTTCATCTCCCACCAATAAGAACTATTAAATTATGGAAAACCATAAACATCAGTTTCCTCTTCTTCAGTAAATTTAATGAAATTCATTCATTACCTCTTTCTCTATCATTGTTGCAACAATTTGTATATCAACAGTATTGGTTTCAACATTATGTTCCTCTTTTTCCTTTCCTTCTAAAAGATAATTTTCAGCTACAATCCCTTCATCCTTTACACTCACACCAACATAATCAAAAGATTCATCTTTCCCATCCTCTTCTTTCTTTGTTGCTCCAACATCATCTTCTTCGTCCTTCACTGCAATATTTATCTTCTCACCTCCATCGGCAAGTTTTGCAAGCCACTCTTTTTCTATTGATAGTAAATCTTCTTTACCCTCTTTATTTGTTGCAACCTTCTCAAGCTCTATCAATGCAACATCTTTATCTACAACAATTTCTATACTTTCGTTGGTTGCAAAAAATTCTTCTATCTTCCTTATCTCATCTCTTAGTAGGAAATATTCTCCATCCTCACCAATCACCTCATCATACTTTGGACACTCAAAGTCTCTCATACCAACTTCTGGTGCAATCTCTTCTTTTGCACATACAACCTCCTCATTCTCCACAATTATGTCTTCAAAAAGAAAATCCCAACTTCATGCTCATCAATTTCTTCCTATTAATCCTCTTCTTCTTTTGTGGCACTTGCATGACACTATGTTACATCTTCTTTCTTACCTGCAATCAAAATATCATTAGAATGGTAATCAAAATTTCCTTCAACTCTTCTCTTTTCTTGTTTCCTCCTTTCAATCTCTACTCTCATTTATTTCACTCGTTGTTGCAACTCTATCATTCTAACTCTTATGTCTTCTTATTGTCTCTTTGATTTTATCAAGTGTAGGAATCTTCATAATCCATCAAATGACAAAAGTCTTTTTCTTCAAATTTTCCATTTTTAACACCTCACAAAGCCTCAACATATTTTTTTCTCATACTAAAACCCTCAAGTTTTTTTTGTAAATTGCCTCACACTCAGAAATTTATTTACAAATACTCTTACCAACACTCACAAATTTTATTGCAAACTACCTCCTTCAGTTATTTGTTCACAACCACAAGACCTCAACTTCTCAAATCCTCTAAATAGCTCCTCTTGCACCTTGCACATTCATCTGCAAGAAAAAAATCCACACATACTAACCCTCAGGTCCTAGTGCAAACTACCTCACATTCAGTGCTTTGCCTACTCACTTAGGAACACTAGCTCTGATCCCAAATGATGTAGCCAAAATTCACAACAAATTATAATTATTACTAAAATAATAGACATAGAAAACTCAAAATACTTCTAAAAATTCTTCTTTATCCCTCAAAACAAACTTCCCTTTAAGTACAAATCTAAAAATCACCTTTTTTGGCATTTTTACAAAATTTGAAAATTACTTTTTTGGCAATTTTTAGCAAAATTCAAAACTTACCTTTTTTGGCAATTTTTTTAGCAATTTATTCAAAAATTACCTTTTTTGGCAATTTTTAATTGCTATCTTAACATTCCTTTTTTTGGTAATTTTTTATGCTTATCTATATTGCCTATGAAAGTTGTCAATTATTTGAAACTAATTAAAATGACACTAATTGTCAACATACTAATTTAATTACATGCAAGAGTTTGAAATTAAAAAATAAAAATAAAAACAACTTGAACAAATTGCTTGATTGGACTCCCAAGTCAAAACTTATGACCTCCTTAAGTACCTGCATCAAGATTACTCTTGGACTTAATCTATCAACTATGATGATACTAGCTTCCACTATAGATGTTGTTTTTCCACTAATACCCTTCTACTATAGATATTGTCGTACCACTAAGCATTTGAATTCATATTGACCTCCTCCTATCTAAAAGGAAACCTCATCTATTTGGTTCTGGAATGCACTCCCCACCATATTACCATGAATCTTGGGATATTTTACTCCAACTTAAGGGAATCACCTCATTTTGGGCCCCTTTCAATGATCCTAATTTTTGTTGGAGCAGCTAAAATTTTATTGTAAACTCTTAAAAAAAATCACAAATGAACATATACAAAATGAGAAAATATCATAAATGGATTAACTACCTCTTTCCCTTCCTTATGTATGAACTTCTTCATAAATAAAAAAGAGTGATTTTTTCTTAATATGTTCCTAATCAATAATAAGAACTCAATGGGTGGAGAAAACAAAATGGAGAAAAAGGTCCAAATGCTCAAAATCATATATAGATGGATTTTGTTCCTCTCTTTACCCTCCAATTGCTAATATATATATATTTAAGTGTGGATTAAGAATTGCTTTAAGATGGAAGAGAATTATATTTCCAGGAAGTAATAACTATTTAAGGTTTTATTAATAAAATCATAAATGATTCAATTCTATAATATGAAATTTTTATATGGTTTACTTTCATTTAATTTATATATTAATATTTATAAGAGATTAAAATTATATAATAAAGAGATTTAATGTAATACTTGGCAAGGAAAAATGTAAAAACATATTTTTTAAAAATATGTAATAAAGAGTAAATAATTAAATAAACATTATTACAAATTAAAGATGATTATTATACGGGTGGTAGGGTAGGTGTCTCTCCACAACAAGGATGTGGAGAGACCATGGCTATCGACATTTTATCATTAACCATGGCACTCCTGCTAACTTGGCTAGGTGGTGTCATCTGTATGGGTTGTCTTTTGAGTGGAACATGGTATCATGTTTTTGGGCTAGTTGCGCAATCCAAGGTGGATGGGTTACATTGCATCATTACCTCTTGTCATTTGGCAACATGCGTTTATGGTGCCATCATTCTAATGTACAAGCGATGGCCAAGTGTGATGTGGTTAGATTTTTCAATCGTTGGAAAGGACGAATCTCCACATTTCTCAGTACTCATTCACTCGTATGATGGAGGCCTTGTTTTCTCTAATCATTTGTGTGGCTAGTTTGTAGGAATTGTGCAAAACAATAAAGGGTTCTCTCTAGTGGTTTCTTTTTTCATTTGTGGAGCAAGGTAGTGAAGGCAATGTCTATTATGCACGCTTGTCTTCAAGCTTGGTTTTTGTGGACTTTGTGTTCAGATGGTGGAAAGGTCCAAGTTTTTGCTGGAGATTTTGGTGGACTTGGTCTTCTATTTTGGGGCCGACACTTCTCTCGCCCTTGTGTTCAAAGACTGCCAAAATTCTTTTAGGGAGGTGATGGACCAACATTTGAAATTATGAATCTTGCTCAACATTGACCCACTAACAGTTGTGGTAGTGAAGATGGTACTCAGTAAGGGGAATTTAGAACACAAGGAGTATTTTCAGGAAAACTCACAGGTGGCTTCATGGTTCCTTGCTTCAATTCTAGACAATAGAGTCCCCAAATCGGAAGCTAAGATTCTGATGATGAAACTATCTAAGAAAGAACTGTTGGGTGGCTTGGAGGAGGCATTAAAAGTTTCTATCCTCGGCAAGGGAGCTATGTGTGCCCGTGCGACATGGAGCTAGTCAAGGTCTCAGGAGAGGTAATTAAGATCTTCCCTTTTCTATTGGACTTAGAGGGGACGACCCTCATGTGCCATAGGATGATCATGGCAATCACAGTTAATTTTCTTAAGAATTTTTTTCGTCAGGTCGAGGTCAATGACATGGATTGGGTCCAAGAATTTGATGCCTTTGCAAAGGCTAATGGTTTTATATAATTCATGGGTTATAGTGAATTTTGTTGTCTTCTTCCCTCTATGTTGGGTTTTGGTCCTCAGTTGTTTGGTGGTTGAATAGGGTTTTTGGTTGTTAGCACTTCTTTCTCCATTCGTTTTGTTGGCTCACTATTGGTGGGATTTTTGTCTGGTCGGTTGGGCAATTTGGTTTGGTCATAGTGGTTGGGTGGTTGGATGTTTGCTCTGTTTCAAATATTTTGGTTGGTGCCCCTCTGGTTTACCTGCATTTGTAGATGCTTGTAATTTTTTTTTCTCAATATAATATTATCCCTCTTACAAAACAAAAAAAGGAGATGATTATTATAAAATTTAGGAATCATTTTTAAAATAAAATCATTAAAAAGGTGTGATGGATATGAGTTCAAAAGATCATTAGGTTTGTGATGTTTCACTACATTATGAATTTCAATGTTTGTCAAGGAACTTCTTTCTGTTAAAATGGAAGGGTTGAAAAGAAGATATAATCAATCTAATATAAACAAACTTTAGAAATTTATCCATCATATTATCAACACCAACAGATAACATTATTGAACACTTCTTATCAATTAAATCAATATAATAATTTATAATACTAACTACAATTTATTATACATGTGAGAATTTGGTGATGAGTTAAGGAAAGTATTGGGATACTAAACTCTTTTTTAAAGTCTTCTAAGTTTATTTCTTATGATCAACTACTTCTCTTTAGTTAATTTACTAAAATTGCTAATAATTATATTGTAAAAAATAATAATTAGTTTTTTCTTCTGCTTTTTTGTGGGTACGTTTACCCTATCTTCCATTACAATTTTGGGAAATTGATTGTCTAAAGGTGATTGGCAATGGGCTAGGCAAATACCACTGCATTTCAAAAGAAATAATTAATTATGAGAACTCAACCTTTGCTCACATGTGCATGGAAATGGAAGTTTCAAAAGGTCTTCCAATAGAGATTTTCCTTAAAGTTGGCAATAGACGATGGTGCCAACAAATTGATTATAAAAGGATTGCTTTCTGGTGTAGGAAATGTTTAAGTACTGATCATGTGACTGCACAATGTGGTAAGGGTCGGGCTAAGGTTGCCCCCATCTACAGTCCATCTTGGTGGGATGGGGTGGAGTCTCGTCATTATTTATCTCTCCTTCTAAATAGGAAGTTGTTGCATCTCCTCCAGTGCTCCAAGAAAAAGCTCCAATGTCAATGTTAGCAATTTTTTGCTATAGCTGAATTGGTGGAGCTGATTAAATACTGTTATCTCTAAAAGTGAAAATACATTTATTTCTGCATATGCTAAGTGTTGTTTGCACTTTATTCATCATTCATCAAGTGATAGTTATGCATTGAAATGAGAAGATTGACTTTCAAGAATTGCTATTCAGTGTTTCACAATCAAATGGAGTACAAAATTGAACATACAAACAATAAAGCATTTCAACTGCTTTCATTTATTTCATGATGTTTTTCATATTTACAACATTTCATTTGATTGCAAGAATTCAAATGATAGTACAAACTTGCATTGAGATGCATTTTCTTTTCAAAATGAAAAGCAGAAAGAATGAAATTAAATGTCCACACAAACTGTGGATGTAACTGTTACAATGCATCATAAACAACATACTACACTATGGAAGATGCATAAAAGGAAAAATCACATAAGTATAGACATAATCATCATTGCTTGTGTTGATGACTGATGCAGAAGTGGTGCACCTTTTGTCTTCTTCGAGCTCCATTGACCTGTAGGAAGGAAAAGAGGGATGTTAGAGCTCCGACTATGAATATACCTACATGAACCAGCAACAATAATGTAGTATGCTACTAATCACACATTGAAACAATTAAGAAAAGTGTAGAAACATGATCTGAAAGAGAGACATCAACATCATCATATATTGTTTTATGCTAATATTGTTTGTTTCTTTGTGCAGGTATAGGGAAAATCATGAAGCTAATTATCATTTGAAGATCAAGCATGTGGAGAAAAATGGGCTCCCACAAGGGTAGAACTCGGCATGCTGCCCCTTATACATTACAAGTGGGTTGAGATGGAGATTGCAATCATCATGTTCATCAATATACAACTGAAAGAGTAAAACATATTTCATCCATCAAGTTATTAAGCCGACTGTTCACTCATAAATGTCAAATATGTTTATGAAAGCTACTGGTGAACAGTGGGTTTAATTAGCTCAATCAATTCAACTAAGTACATTCATCTCAAACACTATTGTATGGTTATATTCTTCTACCATAGTATTATTTTTTCATCATGTTCATGATATTATGCAAATTTCAACAGTGTTCATTCTCATGACAGTGATAATGAATAGGCATACATAACGCCTCACCAATAAGAGCATTATTTAACAAAGAGCACTGTTTCAGATTTTCATTTTAGAAGAGAGCAAGTGCATGGAACAATTTTATTAAATGAAGCATAAAAATGCATGAAGAGTGCCAGGTTGAAGACCAAGAATATGAAAGGACAGACAAGCATGAGGGGAGCTTCATGTTTTCAAGCATCAAATAATCCATTGTTTTATGTATCAATGCAACTGTGGTATTATTGTTTCAAAAAGTTGTTTGTATCATTTAGCTATGCTTTTGAGGTATGTTTTTAAGGATATTTAGCATGGAGCTAAAGGAAGGAAAATATGAACAGATCGAATAGAATTACAATGTGAAAAGTCATTTTCAAAATGAGCAGAATATACATTGAACATGGTATGAATGAGGGTTTGAAGTGCATCTCTGAAGAGTGTGACTGTGAGTGCATAAGAGACTAGAGTGAACACGTAATCTATAGTTCAAATTAAATAATTTTTGTGTGTAAGGAGGGAACAACATTATAATGGTAACTAAAAATGTAAACATAAGATACATGAAGGTTTAGTATATTTAAAGTACATGATGCCCATGTGAAAAAATAAAAATCTAAGATACATTTTTCCAGAATCTCATATACCATTGTGAGGGTTTTCAACAACAATGTAAAGGAAATATGTGTTTTTTAGAATATTATACACCCAAGTGGGGTTTGTCAGAAATAAGATTTATACAATGTTTCCATGGTCGAGGCTAGAATACAACAAAAAATACATTCAAATAAGCTTGTTTTCAGAATAAAAGATACCCATGTAAGGGTTTAATTATAAACCATGGGAGAAAGTAAAAAATCATCATGGGTCGAGCTCTGTAAGAGAAAATCACAAGATAACCAAGTTTTCTTCAAAATAGAAAATGCCCATATGGAGGAAATTAAGAATTCAAAATACAAATGAAGTACAATGAAAGGGTCGAGCTCAAATTTTGGAGAGACCTAGAATACATGTTATTCTCTTTAAAGGAAAAATTTCTTTCATTTTCAGAATACCCACATTGGGGTTTTGTTTTTTAAAAGAAAGTAGTACAATTTTCAAGATTCTATAGAGAAGCAAGATTGGTGTTTTCTTTCATTTCTAGAGGGACCCATTTGGGGTTTTGAAAGAAAAACAAAGTACATAAATGGCATGGTGAGCCATACTATTTTTCAATAGGAGGTCATGAAATAAATAGTATTCCTTCAAGATATCAAAGACCCATATGACATTTTGTTCCAAAAAGTAAAAAATGTGCACTATGCTCTATTGGTTCAAGCCTAGAAATTAATAGAAAGCCCATTTGGTGCATGAGTGGTCGCGGCCAAGGAGAGGAGTTTTAGCTCTAGACTTTCATTTTGAAACAAAAAACTTTTAGATACACGTGCTGGACCTCAAATTTGAAGAAAACAATGGAAATCACACAAGATTTTTGAGTAAAAAATGCATTATAGCATATGAGTATGGTGCGGCCTGGGAATGGCCATAGAATTCATTCAAAAATCATCCTTTTATAGAACCACAAATCTTCTATAAGCTTTCTATTTTTAAGGAATAATTCCAAGAGAAAGCAATGTTACAATGAGGCTTACCACACACACCATAATGGAGCTTTCTAACACACGGTTGAGCCTCACAGAGCTTCGCAAATGCAAGGGCCAAACTCTCAAATATGGTGGCCATTGAAAGCATCAACAACAATAAACACAAAGCCATGAAATATGTCAGGAAAATATGCTCATGCCATGGCCTCAAGGCCAGAAGACGGCTCATAAATAAAGCAAGGAGTCTAAGAAAACCTACAAAAATCTCACAAATGGGCTTACCTTTAAACCATGGAGGAATCAACAAAGAAACAACAATAATGGAGCTCAAATCTCCCACAGAAAACTAAAACCCTAAGCATGGTGGCGGCGGTATCTCCTTCAGGCAGAGTTCTTCCAAGGTTGCGAGAATTAAAATGATAGTACAAACTTGCATTGAGATGCATTTTCATCTCAAACACTGTTGTATGGTTATATTCTTTTGCCATAGTATTATTTGTTCATCATGTTCATGATATTATGCAAAGCTCAATAGTGTTCATGCTCATGACAGTGATAATGAACAGGCATACATAACGCCTCACCAATAAGAGCATTATTTAACAAAGAGCACTATTTCAGATTTTCATTTTAGAAGAAAGCAAGTGCATGAAACAGTTTTATTAAATGGAGCATAAAAATACATGAAGAGTGCTAGGTTGAAGACAAAGAATATGAAAGGATAGACAAGCATGAGGGGAGCTTCATGTTTTCAAGCATTAAGTAATCCACTGTGTTATGTATCAATGCAACTGTGGTATTATTGTTTCAGAAAGTTGTTTGTATCATTTAGCTATGCTTTCGAGGTATGTTTTTAAGGATATTTAGCATGGAGTTAAAGGGAAGCAAATATGAACAGATCGAACATAATTACAATGTGAAAATTCATTTTCAAAATGAGAAAAATATACATTGAACATGGTATGAATGAGGGTTTGGAGTGCATCTCTGAAGAGTGTGACTATGAGTGCATAAGAGATTAGAGTGAACAACTAATCTACAGTTCAAATTAAAAGATTTTTGTGTGTAAGGAGGGAACAACATTATAATGGTAACTGAAAATATAAACACAAGATACATGAAGGTTCAGTATATTTAAAGTACAGGATGCCCATGTGAGAAATTAAAATATAAGATACATTTTTCCAGAATCTCATATACCTGTGTGAGGGTTTTCAACAGCAATGTAAATGAAATATGTGTTTTTCAGAATATTATACACCTAGGTGGGGTTTGTTAGAAATAAGATTTATACAATGTTTCCATGGTTGAGGCTGGAATACAGCATAAAATACATTCAGATAAGCTTGTTTTCAGAATAAAAGATACGCATGTAAGGTTTTAATTATAAACCACGAGAGAAAGTAAAACATCATCATGGGTCGAGCTCCATAAGAGAAAATCACAAGATAACCAAGTTTTCTTCAAAACAGAAAATGCCCATATGGAGGAAATTAGGAATTTAGAATACAAATGAAGTGCAATGAAGGGGTCGAGCTCGAATTTTGGAGAGACCTAGAATACATGTTATTCTCTTTAAAGGAAAAATTTCTTTCATTTTCAGAATACCCACATTGGGGTTTTGTTTTTTAAAAGAAAGTAGTACAATTTTCAAGATTCTATAGAGAAGCAAGATTGGTGTTTTCTTTCATTTCCAAAGGGACCGATTTGAGGTTTTGAAAGCAGAATAGATTACATAAATGGCATGGTGAGCCATACTATTTTTCAATAGGAGGTCACGAAATAAAAAATATTCCTTCAAGATATCAAAGACCCATATGAGATTTTGTTCCAAAAAGTAAAAAATGTGCACTATGCTCTATTGGGTCAAGCCCAAAAATTAGCAGAAAGCCCATTTGGTGCATGAGTGGCTGCGACCAAGGAGAGGATTTTTAGCTCCAGACTTTCATTTTGAAACATAAAATTTTTAGGTACGCATGTTGGACCTCAAATCTGAAGAAAACAATGGAAATCACACAAGATTTCTGAGTAAAAAATGCATTATAGCATATGAGTACGGCGCATCCTAGGAATGGCCATAGAATTCATTCAAAAATTGACCTTTTATAGAACCACAAAGCTTCTATAAGCTTTCTATTTTTAAGGAATAATTCCAAGAGAAAGCAATAAGACAATGAGGCTTACTATGCGTGCCATAATGGATCTTTCTAACACATGACCGATCCTCATAGAGCTTCCCAAATGTAAGGGCCAAACTCTTAAATATGGTAGCCATTGAAAGCATCAACAACAATAAACACAAAGCCATGAAATATGTCAGGAAAATATGCTCATGCCCCGGCCTCAAGGCCAAAAGGTGGCTTAGAAATAAAGCAAGGATTCTGAGAAAACCTACAGGAAGCTCACAAATAGGCTTACCTTTAAACCATGGAGGAATCAACAAAGAAACAACAATAATGGAGCTCAAATCTCCCACAGAAAATTGAAACCCTAAGCATGGTGGTGGCAACATCTCCTATAGTCAGAGTTCTTCCAAGGTTGCAAAAGTGCAAAATGATAGGAATTAGGGTTTTCCTTTGTTTTGTTCATGCTTTCCCTAATTCAAATTTAGGGTCTATTTTTCCTTGTAAGTAAATACTCTATGTGGCCAAAAATCTCATTCATGTTTGAGGTCGACCATTTGACTAGGAGTCCTTTTCCTAAGTCTTTATGCTTGTTTGATAAAATATTTTCTAGCCTAAGACTTTAGGAATTTGTGGAGCATCAAATTTATGCCTTAGTCAAAATAGAGTAATGATAATGCCTTAGGTTTTAATTGGTTTTGAGAGAAATCAATTAAAATTCTAAATGATATTTTACTTAGGATTTATTTTTTCGATTGATTTTGAGGAAATCAATTAGGATATTGATGGAGATTTTATTATATTTTATTATTTTTCTGAGAAAATCAAGTATTGTAAAATGGAGATATAAGTGTGTAATTTTTGCAAAAGATTTCAAAATCTTTAGTTGCAAAATTAGTCAAATTATGAAAATTTGCATATCATGTAAAGCAAGATTAAAGTGGTGTTTTTATAAATCGCTTTATTCTTTGCTATTTTTAGCAGATTTCTTGTTTTCTTCCTTGGTCGGATTTGAGATGCCTATTGGATAGATAAGGTGTTTTATTTGCTTTTAAAGCATATTTAGTCTATTTTTAGAGGTTGGACAGCGTGAGCATGAAAATGTGGGTTTTTTCTGCTTTTGTGCAAGCTTATTGGGTAGTTTTGATACCTTTTCTTGAGCTTTTCTTCTTGAGCTCGAATTAGGGTTTTGAGGATATATCTTGAAGAAGACTTAGTTTTCTTGCTCTTCTCAATTCAGATTCTAGTTTCTTGCTCTTACACATTTTTGAGCTTGTAAATTCATTTTGTACTTAGTTCAGACAGATTTTGGCATACTCCTTTAGTTGAATAAAGCAGCATTCCTATTTCTCAATTTTACAGTTTTAATTTTGATGTCATATTGTGATTTATGTTTATAGAATCCTTGTTATGTCCTAAAATTGTAATCCTTGATGCAAAAAGTTCAAAGATATAGGTTGCATGTTGTATTTAGATTCAAACCTTCATGCAAATCATTTATGTGCTAAGTGTTCATGAGGAATTGTAAAGCATTGTTGTTTTCTGAAAGTTGTTTGTGGGAAAAACCAGAGTCATCATTAAGTTATCATCAAGATCTAAAAATCATTTTTAGTCATAGGTTTTAATTTCAGTTATCCTTCTACCCCTTTTCTCAGAAGATTCATTTAGAATAGGATCCATCTTTTGGAGAGCCAGCTCACTTAGGAGATTCATTCTCACAATGAGTTACCCACAACTCGAGAACATTTCCATGTGTCAATAGATTGTTGAACTTTCAGTTTTAGCTGGGTGCAAATCTTATTGATAACAGTCACCTCAACCCTCTCTAGTGTATGTCCAAAATCTTCAAAAGGATGAAATTAAGCAATTGTCTCCTTTGTAGCACATGCACACAAAAATCTTCTTGTTATCTTGGGTAACCCCAAGAAATAGTGACAAAAATGTAAACTTGAACCTGGCAAACAGTAATCTTGAAATAAAAAAAGAATGAATGGAGGTGAAGCGTAAAAAGATGCCTCCTCAAAACAAAAGCATCCGATGATATTAAGGTCTTCTAAAAATGCATGTAATCTGAATATGTAATGTCTTGAAAATATGTAATTAGATTTTTCAAAGCAATGGAAAGAGTGCTATCCTCTTGATAGCTATTTGCAAAAAAAAAAAAATTATTATATTTGTGAAACATAATTCTCTTAAAAAATTTATTAATTGTAAAAATTTTGCTTCAACAAATTTTGTTAAATTGTAAAAAATTACACTTTTACTAAAATAAATACTTTATTTATGAAATATAATATGAAAAACAATTCAACATATTATTTATGAAAAATAATTTAATAATAATGAATATTATAAATTATAAAAATTAATTTAATGATAATAATAAAATTAAAAATTATGAACAATATATATTTAAAAATTAGTTTTGTGTTCTATCCTTTTTTAATATGTATATATTTGTATCATATAAATCTAAAATATTTGTATTAAGTTGATTTGTATAAATTTTTTAAAAATGATTAATAAACATTTACAATTTTAATCAACATTATATTTATTTAAAAGATACATATTGTTTATTTATTTCTATTTTAAAAAAAATATATTATTATATTTGTGAAACATAATTCTCTTAAAAAAATTATTAATTGTAAAAATTTTGCTTCAACAAATTTTGTTAGATTGTAAAAAATTACACTTTTACTAAAATAAATACTTTATTTATGAAATATAATATGAAAAACAATTCAACATATTATTTATGAATTTTTTTTTAATAATAATGAATATTATAAATTATAAAAATTAATTTAATGATAATAATAAAATTAAAAATTATGAACAATATATATTTAAAAAATAGTTTTGTGTTCTATCCTTTTTTAATATGTATATATTTGTATCATATAAATCTAAAATAGTTGTATTAAGTTGATTTGTATAAATTATTTTAAAATGATTAATAAACATTTACAATTTTAATCAACATTATATTTATTAAAAAGATACATATTGTTTTTTTATTTATATTAAAAAAATCAAATATGAATCACATATGAAAGAAGTATAATAATTAATTTATTAGACTTTTATAATCAAATATAAATGAAATACAAGAAACAAACTTATGAAACCTTTCTTTTAAATGAATCTTTGTTGCCTTGTAATCAAATATTCATGAAATTTTAAAAAATCATTATTTTTTTAATGAGAATAAAAATTTAACTATGATAAAAAAATTTATCAATCAACTCAATATACTTATTCATAATACTAACTACAATAAAAAAAAAAAATGTGATAATTAGCCTATTTTTAAAGGTGTTCTTAAAGTGTTTGCCTATAATAACTTCTCTTCTTTAGTTAAATTTATAATATGGAGGATATTTTGTTGGACGACTGGAAACATGAATAATGAATTGATATCTTTAATTTTTTAGTCTATATTTTTTTAATTTTATGAGGTTGTAAACAAATTATTTTATTAAATTTAATATTCTATTTATGAAACATAATATAGAAAAAATAATCACTATATAATTTTATAAAGACCATTGAATGATAGTTATAAATATATAAAGAACTAAAAGTTATAAAGATATATATTTAAATACTAATTTTGTATTATATATATATATACATCTTACAAATCTAAATTGATTGTACAAACTTTATTTTTAGGAATTGCATTATTTAAAGTTTTAATTAGCATTATTTTTGTTTGATGCAGAGTAGGGTGGACAATCTTGCAAATGTTCCAATGAAGCAAACTTTCAAGATTCAAATCATCAAATGATGGGATTTTGCTCACTAACCCTCAATCCTATAATTATACTTCAAAAGTGGTTTTGTTCAAGACAAATTTCTTGAAAGACCTCATACCCATAATCTAATCGTAGTTACAGATACCCATTAAGCCCTTTGGTAACATAACAAATTTTTAGGTGGGGTTGTTTTGGAACATAAGGGTCTATTTTTTACTATCCCATTTTGCACTAGGCCTAATTAGGCTTGAACAACTAGGTAGCAATGAGGTTTTCAATCTCCAAGCCTTAAATTTTTACACCAACACCTAAAACATGTCTTATGGCATCTGAAACATCCATCCAAATCACTAGAAACAATTCCCAAGAGCTTTTTTCCAAACCCTAAGTCCTATGCAACTTCAATGCCTAATTAAACAAACTTGGTAGCAACAATTTGTGGTTTTTCGGCCATAATTTTCAATGTAGACATGATATCAAGAATATGAACATAGTTTCAAATACCCATTTTGGCTTTATACACTATATTTTAAAATCATGCATGGTCACTTTTTACGGTACCCTTCAAAAATTGGTTTGTTTGCTCACTTTCACTCTAACTAGGGTTTCAGACCTGTTTGCAGTAAAATAGACACAACTCCCTCAAAATAAAATGAAATTGAGTGAAACAAAAAATAATATAAATTAGATTCAATTATATTTCAATCTGAATTGGTCTAAGATCAAGATATGGAATATCAAATCCATACCATGTGCTACAACAGGTACATTACAAAAAAAATCTGGAAGTGACAGTTACCAATTTGATCATAACTTTCACAAAACATGATGAAAATCAACCAAAAAAAAAAACATTAGAAATGTTACAACATTATACCACTTTTCCAACAATGTGCAAGTCTGTATAAGCAATTAATAAACCATACAATATAAAGGAACATGCATGCAATGTTAGAAATACATAGAAAATGATTGCTTACATTCATCCATACTCCAAAATCAATGCTTCCAACTCCCCATTCGAGTTTGAAATGTGTTATTATACATTTTGAACCAAAACCAACTATCTTCAACCAATTTTGGATTATTTTACTAGCAAAACACAAAATTGACACTTTTTGCAAAAGTTACTTCACAACTTTTTGAGCAACATTGACAACTTTTACAATTTTTAACCCATGACTCTATAACTCTCCAAAATGGATCCAAAATGATACCAAATAGTCATAAATGACCTTATTAGACTAAACAAATAAGAAAAAACATAAAATCAAAATTTGACTGAATTTGACCATATGGCCTGAAGATGCCCTTGCACCATACTCCTAGGGAAGAGAAAATTTGAGGTCCACCTCAAATAGGAATCTTCTTTCTTGTCTTCCATTTCCTTTGCATGTGTGCATTATTTATTTTTTCCTGGATCTCAAATACATTTGTATCAACTGGTGTACTTGTGCATTTTGGTCCATCAACATGCTTCTTGAGCCAAGGCCAACTTGGCACAATGTAGCCATGTGCTTTTGTTTTTGTTCTTGTTCTAGCTTGACTTTTGACTACAATTGTAAATTTACTTTCATTGTCATCCACTTTTTATTCTTTACCTACACAAGAAACAAATATATTAAAGAAAGCATATTATTCTTCTTCATACTCCACTTCTTCATCCACCTCATATTGTTTGCCACACATCATTTTATCTTCATGATTCTCCAAAATATTTGGCTTCACCTCAACCTTATGCAACCATTCATTTTCATTTTTGAATTGCTCATCCATTCTTCCATTCTCCTTTACATCAACATTTTCAACTCTCGGTTCTTCTCTTGAGAATCACACCATCTCCTTATCCTCCATGACTCTCTCCTCTTTGGAATATCCTTGAGTCCTCTACAACTTATTTTGTTGTCTCTTCTTCTTCTTCTTGAACATCACCCACTTCAACATCAATGCCACCATTACTTTCATTAGTTTGAGAAAATTCAAAAGAAATTTTTTCCATTTATTTTTCAAACAACATGTTGCTTTCAAAATGTGTTACCTCATCCATTACCTCATTTTTCCTTGCTATCATACTTTCTTCTTCTCACTTAACAACAAGCTTTCAATCCCTATACACTCATCCTTCAAGACTGTTAATACATATTTCATCCCATCGTTTCACAACTCATTTGTGTTTTTTGTTGTTTTTATACTTTGTTGCACTATTATAATGCCACAACCTTCCAAACACAATGCGACATACATCCAAATGCATAATATCACAAACTATTTCATCCTTATAACTGTCTATATGAAACTCAACTTTGCATTGCACATGTACGGTTACCTAATCACCTGTTTGAAGCTAAGTCACTGAATAGGGTGTGGGGTATTGTATTATTTTCAAACCCAGTTTATCTACCATATATTTAGAAACAATATTATCCATGTAGATATCGGAGATCACAACTTGACAACATTTACCTTTAGACTTACAAGTAGTCTGGAATAAGCTTTTATTTTCCATCGTGCTTGCTTTCTTGGATTTCATTTCTTCCTCTAATATCATCTTTTCCATTTCTTCTTCATGTAGCTTATTTTTCACTTTGAACAATTTATTTAATAATGATGATTCCCTTTTCCCATCTTTCTTCTTATAAAGAGTCATCCTGAAATATCAAATCTCACTAAACCACATTAGCCAAAATAATAGATCATTTCTCAAAGATCTTCTATCTCTGATACCAATTTGATACAGAGCGGGGTGAATAATTTTTCAAATGTTCTGATGAAGCAAACTTTCAAGATTCAAATCATCAAATGATGGGTTTTTGCTCACTAACTCTCAATC
This sequence comes from Sequoia sempervirens, assembly GCA_007258455.2. Taxonomy (NCBI): domain Eukaryota; kingdom Viridiplantae; phylum Streptophyta; class Pinopsida; order Cupressales; family Cupressaceae; genus Sequoia; species Sequoia sempervirens. Next base: position 130,462 of record VDFB02149938.1, read on the forward strand.
CTCTAATAGTACTTCAAAAGTGGTTTTTTCAACACAAATTTCTTGAAATACCTTATACCCAAAATATAATTGTAGTTATAGATACCCATTAATCCCTTTGACAACATACAAATTTTTTAGGTGGGTTTGTTTTAGAACATAAGGTTCTATTTTTTACTATCTTGTTTTGCATTAGGCCTAATTAAGCTTGAACAACTAGGTAGCAGTGAGGTTTTCAATCTCCAGGCCTTAAATTTTCACACCAACACCTCAAACATTTCTTATGGGGTTTGCAACATCCATCCAAATCACTGGAAAAAAAATCCTAAGAGTTTTTGTCCAAACCCTAAGTCCTATGCAATTTCAATGCCTAATTGAATAAACTTGGTAGCAATAATTTGTGGTTTTTCAGCCATAATTTTTAGTGCAAACATGATATCAAGAATATAAACATAGTTTCAGATACCCATTTTGGCTTTATACAACATATCTCAAAATCAGGGGTGGTCATTTTGTACAGAACCCTTCAAAAATTGGTTTGTTTGCTCACTTTTACCCTAACTAAGATTTCAAACCTATTTGCAATAAAATAGACACAATTCCCTCAAAAAACAATGATATTGAGTGAAAAATAAATAAATAGAAAGTAGATTCAATTATCTTTCAATCCCAATTGGTCTGAGATCAAGATATAGAATATCAAATCTGTACCACGTGCTACAATATGTCGGTTACAAATATTTTTTGGAAGTGGCAATCACTAATTTGATCATAATTTTCATAAAACATGATGAAAATCAACAAAAAAAAAGAAAGAAATATAACAACATTATACCACTTTTTCAACAACTTTTAGGTTTGTACAAGTAATTAGTAAATCGTACAATACAAAGGAGCAAGCCTGCAATGTTAGAAATGCACAAAAAATGATTGCTTACATTCACCCAAACTCCAAAATGAATGTCTCCAACTCCCCATTTGAGTTTGGAGGGTTTTATTATACATTCCCAACCAAAATCAACTACCTTCAACTAATTTTTGATTAGTTTACTATCAAAACACAAAATTGACACTTTTTGCAAAAGTTGTTTGACAACTTTTTGAACAACATTGATAACTTTTACAAATTTTAAACCATGAATCTATAACTCTCCAAAATGGATCCAAAATGATCTCAAATGGTCATAAATGACCTTATTAGACCAAACACATAAAAAAAAACATAAAACCAAAAATTGACTGAATTTGACCATATGCCCTAAAGGTGCCCCTGCACCATTATTTAAAATATATGATATTGTTTTTTATTAGGAATAAATAGGTTTTGAAGGAGCCCTAAACCCTTTACAAAAGAGAAATGAAACAAAGATATAGTAGATTGGCTACCAAACCAACACCAAAAAAAAGCTAATTACACAACAATCAACACCCCATCAGCAAACAACAACCAGCGAAACAAAAAACTAGACAAAAAGATATTAAAACAAGCAACATCTAGAGAAGTTCCTTTAACATTTTGGCTTCTTCCGGATCCTTAGAAATCACCTTTTCATTCATTTCCATGATCTCCTCAACATCCTGCCTTAGCACCATCTTGCTCTTCCTGGTTTTGAACCAAGTGTGAACACTCGATCTCGTGCCCAAGTTCGTAGCCTACAAACTCTTTTTAGCCTCCCCTCCCTCATCCTGGTTCACTGGCTCACTAAACAATGATCTCCCAGTCCATTACATAGACTTTTAATTTAGGAGCACCAAACCTTTAGCCAAGGATTCAAGCTTCTCCTTGCCAAGATTAATCTTTGTATTAAGGTCTTTGTGCAACAGCAGGGAATTCCTCTCCACCGTGGACAATCTAGGACCATGATCCTTCTTCAAATTGGCCACATCCTCCACCATAAGGCCAAGGCGAGAATTAAATGATTTAATCATACTGAAAATGGATTCCTTCTCCTTGAAGCTTCTAAGTGTAGAAATATTGCATCGAGCAATCATGTCATACTTGTTATGGAGGTCTTGAACCTCTTGAACCATCCACATAAGAAAATTAAAAGAAATATCGATCCCTTCCTTAACTAGACTGATGTTTATGTGTAGTCCATCACACCCCAATACAAGCCCCTCCCCTAATGGGAACTCATTGGCAAGTCATCATCTTGTAAACCCTCAGGAGAATCAACCTTAACCTCACCCTTGTCTCTAGATGTCAACACAGCCAGAGACTCCTCCACATCCACCACACTATTCACCTTCCTTGCCACTGGGCCCCCCCATCACTACCACAGTCTAGATCATCATTCACCACATCTACGACCTCTCTAGCCTTATTAACCCCAATACCCTCCTACAACTTATCCTCAATTTCCTAGGAACACACTGACCCCTATTTCCTAGTCTTCCTCCTACTAGCTTTAACCTCCACAGACTCCTCATCACAAGTCACTTGATTTTTTTATTTCACACGCGGGGTGGAAGGCTTAACCTTTTTAGCATAACATTTCTTTCCCACAAAAGGAGTATAATCCAAGTCCATGTGGTAGCCATCTGACCACGCATCAAATTCTTCCTCAATTTTTGTACCAACACTATTATCCACCTCCTTAATTTGAAATTTCCCACTCCCCTTCTCCCTCTTCTTGGATTTATCAAATTTAATAGGAATAGGGGACTTAATAACAAAATTATCCTTTATATGTTCCATAATAAGCAACATTAAACCCTCATGCAAGAACGGATTCCTAGGATTCCTTCTATAGTCTGCTATCCCATCTTCCAAAGAAAGCATAAAATAGAAAGGGAAAGAGATAAGCTTACCATGATAGAAGTGATTAAGCATCATGAAAAGATGCCCATATAGAGTCGAGTACCTCCCATCCAAAGTAAAATAATGCATCAACGCCATAGCCACCTCACCCAAAATAGGCTTGAATTTGGTTCAATCATAAACCCCACAATTAAGCCTCACCATTTTGGCCCTCTCCCTATCCCACAAAAAATTCATTCTGGCAGCCCCTGACATAGCTTTCTCCCTATAAAATTTCCTTCCTTTGGTGGACAACCCAGTGACTTCCATGATGAACTCCTCACTGATAGTGATGTCCCTTCCAAACATGCTCAACACCCAACCATGCCAAGCATCAATGAAATCGTGAGAGACATTCGCTTTAATCCCATGAAGTTTCTCCATGAAAGGGATTACCCCACCTTTTTGTAAAATTTCCCAGACATTGGCTTTGAACTCCTCACACAAAAGAGGCTCAGTCCTACACCTATCCCCACCCATCTTCAATGGCGAGTAGTTCAAAAAATCAAGAGCACACAACCTACAAATGCAATTCAACACCAAGGCCAAAGGAAGAAAAGCACCTAGAAAGCATGCATGCTTGCCAATCAAGGTACTGAAGAAAATGATGGCCAAGAGCCTCCTACAAATACAACTCATATTTCCACAACTTTCAATGAGCATCACAAGCACTAAGTATCTAATCAACCTAGACTAAAAGACAAATTCCTCCAACGAATTAGGAGTTATCATTATTAAGCAAAGATATTAATTCAATGGGCAGGTTATCATTAACCTCCCAAGATCTAGCTAATGTACCCCTAGGTTCACCAACAAATCTGCCACCACGTTTGCCTCATGAAAGGAATGGGAAATATACACCTCATCAAATTCATGGAATAATGAACAGGCATCTATAATAAATCTTTCAATTGACCAAGACAGAGGGGAACAATTTTTTAGGCAATTAATTATATTCAATGAGTCCCCTTCAACCCATAGCTTAGAAATCCCCTTCTCCCTAGCTAGTTTGATGCCATGATAGGTTGTTGCTACTTTGGCATAGTAAAATATATGATATTGTTTATTTAATTATATAGACATATTTTTTATTTTAAAATATATTTTAATTCTTTTTAAAGAAAATATTAGATAAATACAAGAAACACAGTCATATAATTTTTAATCAAATAAAAATGAAATACAAGATATATATTTGTGAGACTATTTTAAAATGGGTTTTTATTATTTTCAAAAATGAAAATTATACAATTTTGAATATTATAAAATATTTATTTATCTCAATAAATTTTTCATATGAATAATTCAACATTTTATTTTATTTTTATGATTTTATCTTTAATTTTAATTATTTTTAAAAATGCATACATTAAAATTATATATACTTATACATATACATATACATATACATACATATACATACATATACATACATACATATCATACTTTGTGTATCACTTTGTTTCAAAATAGGTTTTACCTAATCAAGGGAAAGATTCATCTATAAATAGGATTTTATCTTTAATTTTAATTATTTTTAAAAATGCATACGTTAAAATTATATATACTTATACATATACATATACATATACATATACATATACATACACACATACATATATATATACATACATATATACATACATATACATACATACATACATATCATACTTTGTGTATCACTTTGTTTCAAAAGAGGTTTTACCTAACCAAGGGAAAGATTCATCCATAAATAGGATTTTAGATTGAGAAAACTGCAATAATGCACAAGATCAAGGTTGAAGTAAAATCATGCTTGTAAACTATTAATCCAAAAATTCTATCTTAGAAGAGGATGTAAAATTATAATGAAAAATAGGTGGAAAATAGATACTCTGGAGGTGAAATAAATTAAAAGAAAATGAATTTGGTGATAATGGTGAAACTATGAATAGATAATATGTGAAGAAAAATAAAGATCTTTGATGTAAATAGTACTTAAAATGTTATAAGGTCTAAAATAATATAAATAAGATTATAGATAATTTATTTAAAAGACTTATTTCATATTATAATAATTTTAATTACATTATGTAATTTATTTGTATCAATATTTTACATTGCACTTACTGATCTATAATTAAGATGAATAGAATAAGAAAAAAACATTTACAAAGAATAAAAAAATAAAATATGTAGAATGAAGATCTAATGGAAACATATAAACAACAAAAAAAAAAGTTGAATTAGGAGTTATGAGTCTTAAAAGTGTAATAAGTCAAAAGTATAAAAAATATTATAATGACTATAATAACAATCAAAATGTAAATGCAATGTAGTTATTACCTCAAAGATGAGATCTCTCTTTTGTGACATCAACCAAAATATTAACAAAAAAACTTACAAAATTTAATCTAAAAGTACTATGAAGATTCCATATCATGTTTAATCATATGAAACTTTAAAAAAACCTTAATTTCATTTTTTACCTCCTAATATTCTATTTAAAATTCCCCTCCTAACACATTTTTCTAATTTTAATGACCATAATCTCACACATATGCACATGTATATGGATATGTGTAGAAAGATGGAGGGCCAAAAATGGTAAAAAAAAATTGGATTCAAATTATGAAATAATGTTCTTTCTTTAAAAAAAAGTATTAGTCAATATTGAGTCTAAATGTGCTTGCACTATAATTTGAGCATTTCATGATTATCATAAAAGAAAAAAAGAAAGGAATTTGTAACTTATTCCATTCCTATTTTATTATAATTTAAGAAAAGAATATCATAAATATACTTCCAAGTCAGTTGAAGAAATTTCTTGTGGATAAACAATGTGTTGACAATATGTAAGAATTAATTTTAATCAATTAAATAATTTTATAGTTAAAATGAAATAATTTATATTTACATTTGTGTGAATTTTGTCAATTTTTATTCAACAAAAACTAAAACTCTCTAGTTCCAAACCCTCATCAATCTAATCATGCTGAAAATGATAAAATAACATGAGAAGATATATCCCTCAAACTACTCCCTCAATTCATAAGCATCCTCTTACAACCCAATAAAATATTTTAGGGTAAATTTAAAATAATAAAATCGAATTCTTCAAATGTTAATAGAAACCCCAAAAAACTTAATTTGATAAGAACAAATTTCCAAACTCTCACAAAATTATTGAAATCTTTGATATTTCAAAATTATGTTACATGTTAAATACAATCATGGGTGAACTATGAAAAAACCACAAAAATAATATGAGAAAACTATCTTATAAGTAGGTTAAAATCAAAATTTCTACTCATAGACCCAATAATTAATTTTCCAATCAAAACAAGTTGAAAAACATTTCTAATTCATTGGCATCAACATAAGGGAATAAAGAAAAATTCTAGGATAGGTATTGGATAATTTTGTATAGGCCTTCATGTAATAACAATGAGGTTCCTTAGTATTTCTTAAGGAAATTCTATTATGATTCTATCCTCAACGAAATCATAAATTGTTTTGATATGCTACATTTTCATAGTAGAGGCAAAGTCTTTATACAGGATAGATAGGAGGCACATCATGCATAGTGCCAATTAGTGTGATTCATTGTTTGGCCATATTTTCATAATGTCATAGTCCCTTTAGCTACTAAGGAACATATTGAGGCGTAAATATTTTAGTCAATTATTTCACTTGCATAGACCTTGATTCAACATAGTAAACATATATCTTAGGGTGATGGGAATGAGCCTTCAAGGCATCAAGTAGTACCACACATTTTTCATGCTTGCAAGGTCATATGTGATTATAGGTCAAAAAAATTTGTGATTAGGTCTAGAGAATAAGATATACATGGTGATTATAAGATATACATGGTGATTAGCCTAAAACATAAGTTGAGAAGGATGCCCCACATAGTGAAGAGTATGTTATGTAGGGCATCTAAATGACATCAAATTCTCGTATCTTAGTTAGTATGGCCATAGTTGATGACTAAAGGTGAACTATGGTATTGATTGGTAGGTAAAATTTAATAAGGTCATTAACTTTTATACATTACTATTAAATTTTAGAATTAACTATATTAATCTATAATGATTAAATTTTAGAATTAACTATATTAATCTATAATGATTAAAAATTAATGTTAAAATTATGTATTTATTATAAAATTCTAGGGTCAAAGTATGCATCTTGTATTCCTCAACACTTCATCACATACTTCAATGGGTTTTTAGAGTCCTCAAGTATATTTACAATAAAATAGTAAGTATATTAAGTATAAATTTATTTTTCATTTAATTTATTTTTCATATATAAATGAAAATATTGAAATAAAAATTCGATGAGCAAGTAGATGTTGTACTTTCTATGTCAAAACACATTGACCTAGTAGTATTCAATCCTCAACCTCCACTAATTTAACTTATTATTTTTAATAATTATGTATGCAAATAATGCTATGTAGAATTTTTTTAGGATTTTTTTTTATTTTTTAGTTGATGACATCAACATATACTTCTTTTGATGTTCATATATTAGTGGAGATTGGTGTTACTGTGTAATTCTTATATTTTATGCCTTTTATATGGGTATGAGCTAATAATGTAAATTTCATTATCAATTTATTGTTTTAATGAACATAAATTAGTGAAAATAAATTTTATTCATTTTTAGTATATGTTAAATAGGCACAGGACAACTAAGAAGGGGGGTGAATTAGTTGTTACAAAATTAAAACTTAAGACTTCAACACTTATCACTTCCACAACCACACTATTTTGTTATTAAGTAAGAGCATTGAACACAAATAACAAAAAGTAAATCAACACAATGAACACCAGATTTTTACGTGGAAAAACCAATAAGAGAAAAACCATGGTGAGGGATAACTCACAATATAAAGATATTATAAAACTAGATATAGAGGCTCATTGCCAAGGGCTCACTGCCGAGAAGAAGACTCACTGTCCAAGTAAAAAGGCTCACTGCCTATAGAAAGGACTCACCGTCCAACAGGGAGGCTCACTACCTACAGAAAAATTTATAGAACAAGTTAGGCTATACAACTAGAATGAACTGAAAAGATGCACCTATCAAGTGTTGATGCAGTTCTGGTGATGCTCAATATATAGACTTAACACATCTCATCTTTTTTGCACTTCTTCACTTTAGCATTCACAACTCAATCATATGTCTATTATTTTTTCAAAACTATTCAATATACATATACACTTGATCTTCACTGTAAGCATCAATTAGGTTGGCCTAATTAGATGCACTTCTTATTCATGAAAAAATATCAACTGTTAACTCCAATCATTCACAAAATTGTTCCAAAAATAATTCAAACCTTCAGCACATTACATCATGTTGGAATAGACCAAAAATAGGTCACACATATATGTCCACATATGATGCAGGAGCATCCAGTGGTGTAAGGGCAATCTTGCATCACCCAAAAATAGTTAAATTTAAAATTTCTTGTTTTTTTAGATGTTTTTACATTTTTGGATACCCTTTTCATCATAATGAAATTCCCAATTTACGGTTTTTATTTTCTATTCCTAGGTTGAAAGATATTGGAGTTTTAGTTTCCCAGATTTGCACCTGAAAATCTTC
>VDFB02149941.1:0-12544 GCA_007258455.2 Sequoia sempervirens
AGGGAATGATACATTTTCTTGCACCCCTTCACAAACCTTAAACATCAACTCTAAAGTTGATCATTTACTACCTTATTCCATGATTTAACCATGATTTTATAGTGCACAATTCATATATATTTATGGCTTAGGTCCTTCTAATGGGAAAATTTCAAAACAACTATACTTCTTCAAAACAATACAAATATTTCAAATTATATCTTAGAAGTATGTAAAATCACCACTACCATTCCCTTAGTGCTCGATTCACTTAATAGGGAACCAAAATTTTCTCTAAATCATTCAATATGGTTTTCACACAAATTTATTCTCCTTGAAAACCAAAATAGGGGAAATACTTGGATATGTTACAACTATCATAAATTATGCTTTTGACTGAAAAACTTTGTAGATCTGAAGCTATCATCACAATTTCATTGGGTTCTTTGCATAGAGTCGCCGCCTCCTTTTACAAAGGAATGAGCTTCAACAATATGAAGTTTCTTTCAAAGGTTAATTTCACTTTGAGTTTTCTCCAATATTAGAGTCACACATGAATCCTTTATACTTTCTGCAACACAACCTTTTCCATGTTTAAAAAAACTCAATATTTGAACTAGATGTTTAGATTTAATAAATTCCTTGACTTTCTCAAGATAGTACTAGAGTCTTTTGAAATCTTCTTTCTAGCTTCCCATCAAGGTACTTCATCATGTGAGTTTAGGTTCACGTCATCTTTTCTCAACAAATTTTCATTCTAATTTACTAGATTCTCTCAAATAATGTACACTAGTGCAAAGATCTTGAAGTCGCCACCCACATTTAGTGAGAAATTATGCAAATAGTCACAAAATTATGGTAGATCTTTGAAAGAACTTGCAAATTTCAAAGGAAACACAACAAACCATAAGCAACATAACTGAGAATTGACTCACTGACATCACAACTAGACTTGAAAGATGAATATGTACTAGCAAAATATTCAACTCTTTGATAGGATAGTTTGCAATGAAATTTATAAGTGCATTCACCAGGGGAGTCGCCAATCTATTGGTTATTTTTTTAGAACCAAACTTGATCTCACTAGATGCCTATGAACTTGTCAAAATTCAATGGTCAACACCGGTAAGGATTGGCTAACAAGCAAGTAAGGATTACTAGGCCCTTACTTCTACTCTTCGAGCTCTATGAAACCCAGGAGAGTGATCCTGATAATGTTCATATGATATTCTTTTTCCATTTTATCATGAACATTTGAACAAACAGATATATTCCCATCAGGTTCTAATAGATAAAATTCCTCGAGGATTTGGCTGACCCTTAAGCAAATTACTATCTACAACAAGGAATAAGGGATATTTCATAATGATATGTTGTAATTGAAGGTATTTAAGTGATTTTCATTCTCATTTTGTGCTCTTGGTTAGGTGCAGGATCGACTCATTTACATTTAAGATAACCAAACAAATAGACCATTGCTTTGTCTTTGGGTAACAAAGTCACATTTGTAACAATTTGTAATACATTAGCAATTCAAACTCAACATTGGTGGACTATTGACATATTGCATTGCAATATTCAATTCACTGTGTCGAAAGAAAAAACTACCTAGCAATCCTTGAATCATCCCTCACAAACCTATGATCTTATTTAAGCATTTGATCAGTTCATTAAAACACAACAAGAATAAAATCACTCATTCAAACAAAACGATTGATGATTTAAACAAAAGATCCTTAATCATTTCGTTTATAATTTGGAAGAGAAAATACATAGGAGAGAAATATGCTTCCGAACTTGCATTTTCATTCATATGTGGTTGCTACTGTAAAACCAATTAAGCTCATTAAAAATTAGCTTATACCCTAGACTTCATACTATTCTATTCATCTATGCATGAATTTACAAATTTCTCTCACATGAGCTCATTTTTTCAACCTAGACCACCTGAGATCCAAAATTAGAACTCTTGTAATTGGCCCTAAAATCCCATTTATAGAAACATGGGAGCAACAAGCATCAATCCAAATTACAATTTCAGCCACATTTACATTTGACACTTAATTTCATTTCAATTTCAAAGATTCCCCAGATGGTTACATTTGCACATTGCAAAGTGGGGGGGAAACAAAAGACAAAACTTCATATCGTTCATTGAAGAAGATCAACCAACCTTCCAAAAGGTACACTCATTGTTGCAGCAAAACCTAAATCCATTTTCCACGTCAACGAAAGAAGTTTTTCACATCAACACCCAAGACAAAAACTTATATGCTCATTGGAGGGGAAAAACACGCCGTTGTGGTAGTAGTGTCATCAAAAACAAAAATACAAAACCAGGGTGCTACTCTAATTCTTCAGAATGAAAGTAGGAACATCCCCTTCATGATTTTGCTGAAACTAGAGAAGCTACTACCTCTCCATCATCAGAATCCTCTCGACCTTCTAGTGTGAGAAGGTAACAATTGTACTCTAGGTCAATATCTGCTTCATCACTCAAAGGACCGACCAAATCCTCCATGGTAGAGTTGTGCCTCCCCATATAAGAATCATAAGCCTTGTGGTACTTATTCTTCCTCTTCCCACAAGACATCCAATTTCCCAACATAATCACCTTGGTTATGAACAACAACCCTACTCCTTAGGTTGTAAGTGGTCCTGACACCACCCTTAACAGACTTCTTATGAGCTCTCCTCTTCTCTTTTGGCTTTTTAGGAGCTCCTAGTGTTCCTTGTTCAATTTCAGGTGTGTCATCCTGAGGTTCAAGCATACTATCCCTCCTAGACCTCCTGAATAATTGAACAAACTCATTATGCTTACTCATTTTCACAGAGAACAAAACTAGAGCTAGGAAACCCTCAATTGCAGAAAAAATTTCATTGGTTTGTTCTCAAATTGATTTTTTATAACAAAACCCTCAGATCGACACAATTCATACCAATCTAAGTGGAAATTATAGGCAATTATACCCTCATCAACCCCAGGAATGCAGAATTCACAGGCCAACTAATGCATAATTGAAGCATAGCAGGTATGAACACCTACTTACCCGGGAAAAATACTTCAATATCTCTGCAATTACTTGCCTTAGACTCACATGATTCCTCTCTGGCTTTAAACCAATTTCTCAACTCTTGATGGCTACAAATGGTGAGATAAAATAATAGACAATCCACATTAAGTAGAGCGACTAGAGCGTGTAGCCATTAATGTTCAAAGAAGGCTCGCTTGAGCTAGTTGACAACCAACTCTCCAACTTTGAATCATGACAATCAATCTTGTTTGATTTGAAACACAATCAATGATGCTCCTTAACCATCGCTCCTTGCTTTTACAATTTGTGCCTCAAAAATGAAGATGATACCTCAGAAAACTGCCACATTGGCACTTAATCACATTAGTAATCTCTTGTCTGACAACCATCATGTATCATCATTCTAATTCGTGCTCCTTGAAATGAATTGGCGATGTGTTAAGAGTTGGCGATGAGGGGAATATCTTGTTAGATATTCCATCACCCATCGGTAATACATTCTTTGGGAATCCACTTGAAATTGTGATAGCCATAAATGGTGTGATGGGAACAAGGCATAACATTGAAATCGCCCATCGCTAATCTAATTTGCAACAATCACAACACATTAGCAATGAAGGAATCCAAACAACCAGTTAGGATTGCACCATGTGTCCATAAGATAAGATCAAAGGTTGAGAAAGTTTCACCCTTGACAATACTTCATATCGGCGATGGCATACTAGAACATAGGACCTCATCACACATTTTTTATTTATAGCAAAAAACTTACAAGCAATCAGTGATGGCGAGAGAAACTGGTGATATAGAAGAGAACACATGTATTGCACATCACTAATGGAAAAATCAAGATCCATACCCTATCTGCAGTACATGATACAAAAGAAACACCACTCATCACACACCACTAATGTAAGTTGTGCATTCACAAATTTATTTGTGATGAGCGATGGGCAGAAATGGTTAATAGGAACTTAAGTGGAACAATTATGCATGTGCTCTTAAGTTCTGAAAAGGGGACCGCCTAGGACCATGTAAGATAAGGCCTCAAAGGGCATAAAACCATTTTATTCAAAGGATTTAAAGGCCAAACAAGGTTGATCATTCGACCTTATAAAACAAAATTATTTCTTAGACCTAGGCACAAGGGGACACTTACTTCATGGGATTCAATGGCTCAAGTTGTTTTTAACATGATCGAAAATGGGCATAACAGGTGAACAACAAAATATAACATTGTAAAGGGCATCAGACATAAGGATTTTAAGAAAGATTTTTAGAAGACAAACCCTTAGGCATGATGATAGACAAAACCCTAAGTCCCAGGACATGAAAACAACATAATTTTTTAGAGTTTTGAGATGAAGAACAAATCAATTTTAGGGGTTCCATCGAGTTAAACTGCTTTCATTTAATGTAACTCAAAATTATATATATAAATCTATATAACAAACCAATAATGATATTAATGCATGTTGTCATGATGCCATAATCAAGTAAGATGTAATTTATATATATCTTTTTTTTATTGATGAAAGAAACTTGACATTTGATTTTTAACATCTCTAATGCATGAAGTAATATATAAAACTCTTTTAGTTGAAAATATTCCATTCTTGTTTCAAGAAGCATTGTTGCATGTTGTTAATAATTTTGAGAGTAAAAAAATTAAACCTTAGTTAAGCAAACCACTCAATTGAGGGATTGGAGTGCATGATAGAGATAAGTAGTTTTTTTTTCATTGATTTTATGTTTACATAGTTGTGATCTTACTTTTTATAACTTGAAGGTTTAATATGTTTAACATTATCTCTATTATTTTCGTTGTCATTTTTACTCATGTTGTATATGTTATTTATTATCCTCTTCTATAATATTTTATTTGTGTGAAAGAGGTGTATTTCATAGCTATAGATTATTGTTATGTTTTGCACCCCATGTTAAATATGTGTTAATAAAAAATGAATCACTATTAGCTTCACATTCTATGGAAAAAGTAAGGAAAAATTAAATATTTATGTTTTATTTTCAACCAATAAATAGTTAAGAATATTTCATCTTGTTGCAACATAATTTCAACTAGCTTTTTATAAATTAATTTTTTTAATTTTCTATATATTATATATTGTCATAGATTAGAACTTTTAAGTGATTTCTAGTTAACGCTCCTTTTCAACATAAGCATTCCCTCTTTTGATAAAATTTAGCATGAATTATAAAATCTGAAATCCTTCAATAAATAGCCCTATAAACCACCTTGGTTGATACAATAACTAATCAATTAAAGTGCAAGACCTGACAAAAACTCATCACCTTACATACATCATTGGGAAACAAGTCTCTGATATCATCTTCCACTATGTCATATGTCGTTTCACCATTGTCATTGATAATGACAAATCATTCAAAAATAATTAAGTCTACACTCTTTGTGAATGATTCCACATCCAACACCATTGTTCCATACCATATTTCCCACAAAGTGATAGTCAAGTAGATGTGTCTAATAAAAACTCTTCAAAATTCTCAAAAATATAGTCAATGATGCTTAGCCATGATTGGAACTTACAAATTAACCCATCTCTTTGAGCCTATTGCATTGGAATTCATACAACAGATGGTGTGATTCCCTATTCAATCATATTTGGCTCTAAAGTTACCTTACCTAGATGAATATTAAATTTCCATCATTTTATGTTTCCTTGTATAATCTCATTGATGAAGAGGAGTATTAGGTTATTCACCTACATGAGTAGAAATTATTGATCAGTAGCACCTTAATTCTCTTAACCATATGTAGTCATACTATAATAATCTCCATCATAGCTACAATAAGAAAATTAGAGCTTGTGAGTTTTAGATTGGTGATCGTGTGCTCAAGGAAATTCAAAAAACTCTTCAAGATAAAAACAAAAAGGGTAAACTTAAGTCTAATTAGTTAGGCCCACATGTCATCATCACTAAGTATGGTTTAATAACATATTAGCTAGCTACCCTCAAGGGTGAAGAGCTCAATTAAACCATTAATATTGCACATCTCAAGTGATTTCATGCTTAATATAAGGAATATCCCAATAGAAATATTTTTTTTTGAAAAAATAAAAAAAATCCAAAATAGTGAAGGTAAAAACCGTTCTTTGGTGAAAACCACTTTTTGTGGCACCTTAGACAAGTACCATGCTGAAAAATTTCTCATAGTTTCCATGTGTAATAAACTAAACTCTACCATCTTTTATGTCCTTTTCTACATATCCTTGAGTCTATTTCCTCCACCTATCCCTCAATTCCCATCACAAATTCTCCATCCAAAACATTTATTGCCTTGTTTTACATTAGGGTAGGTGATTAAATCATGGATTAAAATTAATATTGACACATGCCTAATGACCCACTTAATGATTTGGATGTGTTTTGTAATAAATTATTTTCATGTATTTACCATCCCTTTAATAAAAAAAATATTCTCTATTTTCTATTAATAAAATGTCAAAAAAAAACAATTGCTTCATACACACAAGCTACACACTTGAAACATTGTGCTTTCAACATCAAATCAAGAATTTAAAATCAACCTTGATAATGTACAATTTTCACATCATTTCCATTGTAGATTTCCCTATTTTACCACCACTCATTTTCATAGGATGTATTGTTCCATAAATTAAGGATAATCCTTACTCATTTATCTTATTAGCACCTTAGAAAGAGTTAATATTGCTATGTGTTATTTGACTGTTGAACTTTTATTTGTTTTATTTATCTTTATGATCTTTGATATTTAATTTAATATCTTTTTTAAATTTTGATATATAGTTTTTATTTGTTGATAAATATTTTGAGACATATTATGCTTACTCACGATGACCATGATCACTACATATCATGGTGTGCTTTGAATGATATACATTGGGACATTGTCTATTATTCCTTTGTAACATGTTTGTTTATTGTTCCCTCATAGGACCCACAAAGTTCAAATATCTTGAGATGTGATGGGAAATCCTCTTCATGTTTTTTGGTTTTTTGATCATGGAACCACCAAGAGCATCAAGAACCTTGCAAGTTTTGGGGCACCCTTTTGAATTTCGCTTGCTTGTGAGTTAGTCCATGCATTGGATACATTGTCAACTTGGTCTTATATACCTTGGTGCATAATATTCATTTCTATATCAAAATATAGATGCTCTCCACATGCCAACATAACAAAGCATTAAAAAATAACCAATTTTCATGGATCATCATAATAAATTAAATGTTCCTCATTTTTTTCATCTCACATCACTTTTATTCCATCCATCTCTCCATTTTCTTTCATTATTTTCATCTTTCATCTAATTCTTTCTTCACCTCTTTTCTTTTGAGAGCTCACTCATGCAACTTTTGCATAAATAACCTCTTATGTGGTCATCATATCACAACAAAATCTTTCATTATTTCTTCCACCTAATTGGGGCATATAATCATTTTCCCCATATTTCAATCCATTTCTTCCTAGCTACTTTTATTTTCTTTCAAATAATGTTACTTCAAACAATGTTTAAAAGAGGCACAAATTATAAACACTAAAATACTATTCTTTCATCCATCATTATTTTATCATTTTATTCATTAATAATATTCATCATTATCCTATTATTATTTATTGTCATCAATAATCCTTCATAATCATTTTATTAAATAATTCCTATTATTTAATTGAAGTGAGCTAACATTACCCATTAAATAATTAATTAAATATGCTTATTTATCCACCTATTATATGTCAATCAATTAAATAAATATTAATTTCCACATAATATGCATCAAATATCCATTTAACAAATATAATTCCTTGTTTTTCTATCTCATTCAATTAACTAATTAATGAAAATTAGTTAACTCATCAATTTATTTATTCGATTCACTCATGTAATCAATCACTCATTTAATTAGTCCACTCTCTCATTAAATAAATCAATTCTTCTATGCATTTAGTAAAATCTTCCATGTATTTATTGTTGCAAGTATGAGCAGATTGGTGTTGTCATTGATGTCAACAAGCTTGTGTTGTCATTGATGAGTAGAAGATTGTTGCAAGAGTATGTTGGTGTTATCCATGCTTTGATTAGTTACATTGTGTTGTCATTAGTAAGCTACTGTTGTCAACCTCTAGTATTTATTTGATAAGATTTTGTCTATGGTTAAGGAAATGTTGAAGAGGATGAGGATGTGTTTTTGGTGCTTGGTTTCCAAGTGCTTTTGAGAAAATTTGATAAACAGAGGAAATAGTGTGTTGTAGTGTTGTTCTGGGTTGTAGAGTAGTGTCTTGGTGTTGCTCCACATTTCTTATAGGTTGAGGATCTACCTATGCATTTCAAATATGTTGATAAGAGGTGTTGCATTTGGAATTTGGTATGCTAGATTGTTGTGCAAGAAGAAGTTGTGTTCACTAATATGTGAACATTGTATTACAAAGGTTTTTGGGAGAAATGTTTTTACTTTGTGTCTCTCCGCAATTTGGTTTTAGGTCTTGCAGATCTAAAGGGGTTTTGACAGTGTTGGTATCTTTCTTTAGTCGAAGTTATTCAAGGTTTGGCTTAACAAGTTAGTTTCTTAAGTTGTAGTCTATGGCATAATTGTTTGATTGTACTAGGTGTGTACATTTCTCAGGTGAAAGTGTTTGCAAAGGAGTTTATTGGATTTTAGGGTGTTTATGGAATATTCTAGATTGTGTTTAGGTGACATTTGTTGTTCACAAGTTGTTGTTGGATCAAAGGAAGTGTGTACTTAAAAGTTTAATGGTGTTTACACGGGTAACGATTGACCTTGGCGTTTACACTAATTATGGTGTATATTTATTGTTCATAGAAGCATGTTGTAGTGTGGTGTTATAGATTTGGGTCCCAAATAAGGAGTGGTGTGGTTTTCCTTCACTTCTATCTGCCATATAAGTGTTTTGGTGCTGACCTAATTTGAATTTGCATGGTTGAGGTGCATATTTGACCTTTGAGAATATTTTCAAGGTTGAGGATGATATAAATATGAGTTGAGTTGTTGAGGGATGCGAAGATAGTTAAGAAAGATGTGAATGATGCAAATTGTAGAGTGTTAGAGTGTGAATTAGGAAAGTGTTGTGTGAGATTTCATGTGTTAGATTGTTGGATGCAGTGAGTAGAAGGTGTCTACAATTCTTTAGTTATGCTACGAAGGTGTTGGTGATATTGTGGTGGATTTCATTTTTGCATTTAGATGGATTTCTCTTTGTGATATTCCTCCCTATCTTCTTTTCTATTCCGACAGTGAGCCATTCTTTCTTTGGGTAGTGAGCCCTATTGTATTTGATGTTGATATTCCTTTATATTGTGAGCTAATTCTTATTGTGGTTTTTCCCATCTTAGGTTTTCCACGTAAATATGGTTTTCTCTTATTCATGGTGTTGATTTATTTCAGTTTATGTTAGTTTCCTTTCATTCTAAATCATCATAATAGACTAAGGGTAATTAAGTTAATGTGGATCTAAATGTGTATGAGGGTTTTGAAGGTTTAAGGTACAAATAATTCACACCCCTCTCTTAGTTGTCTTGTGCATTCAACAATTGGTATAAGAGAAAGGTTCCTTGTAAGAAAGCTTAACCACTTGAGGTAGATTTGGGATGACGCACAATAAAGAGATCCCTATATTTGATGGAATGGATTATGCATTCTAGAAGACACTTATGGAAGGCTTTATGTTTTATCTTGGATATGATGTATGGAAATTTGTTAAAACTGGTTACACTAAACCTACAAATGGTCCAAGTACTGATGATGAGATCAAAGCCTATGAAAGCAATGGTAAAGCAAGGTATGCTCTCTTAAATAGTCTTACAAATTTGGAATTGGTGAAAGTTATGAGTTTGAAAACTGCTAAAATATTTTGGGAAAAGTTAGAAAGCATTTATGAAGGAGATGATAAGGTCAAAGAAGCTAAGATGCAGAATCTAAAGATCATGTTTGAGAACTTGTATATGTATGAAGAAGAAAATGTCACAAGCTATATGCAGAGGGTAGAGAAGTGGTCAACTCCATTAGAGGTCTTGGTGGTGAACTCAAAGAACGAGAAGTGGTAAAGAAAATTCTCAAAACTCTTCCTAAGTATTACAATTATAAAGTATCTTCTATTGAGGAATTTACAAATATGGATCAATATACCAAAGATCAGTTGTATGGCTCTTTAATTGCTTTTGAAATGATAGAATTTGAAACAAATAGTGGTGCAAAAGTTGAGACTGCTTTTAAGGTTGGGAATTCAGAGGAGATCAAGGAGTTAGATCAGGAGGATTTTGATGATATAGAAGATAACTTTGTAAGGAGAATGAAGAAGGGTACTAGTCAGTACAATGGTAAGCTGCCTTTTAAATGTTTCAATTGTGGAAAGATAGGTCACTATGCTTTGAGATGTCCAAACAAAGCTCTGAATAACAAAAATAAAGAGAACAAAGGTAAGATGATTAAGAAAAGCTATTATGTTAGAGAAGATGCAAGTATTTTTAATGATGAATTTGATTATGGAGATGAAGATGATGAATGCTTGTTCATGGCTTTAAAAGATGCATTTGTTTCTGCTTTTGAGAGATGTGTGAAGGAAATCCCTCCAGAGACAAAGGATAAGATTGAAGGTACTTTGGTATATGATTTTCATGGTAGACATGAGAAGAACTATTGGATCATTGACAGTGGATGCTCTAATGATATGATCAATGACAAGAGTAAGTTTGTTAAAATTGAAAAATATGATGGAGGATGTGTTAGATTTGGTGATGATACACCTGCTAAGGTATGTGGAAAATATTCTATCAGTTTTGATGGCAAGCATAAAACTGATGATTTTTACTATGTTAAGGGTTTAAGGCATAACCTCTTGAATGTTGGAAAAATGTGTAGCAAAGGATACAATCTTATATTTTTAGGATGATGGATGCGAGATCAAAAAATGATCCAGAATTGTAGTTTATATTGGAAAAAGAACATATGGAAATGTTTATCAACTTAAGGGTGCTAATGGTCATTGTTTTATGACTCATATTAATGGAAGCTGGTTATGGCACAAGAGAATGTGTCACATCAATTTTTATAACTTAGTGAGAATCAGTTCAATTCAAGTTGTACGAGATCTTCCAAAGATTACAAAGCCTATCAATGATGTCTGTAAAGAATGTCAAATTGGAAAGCAAGCAAGAAGAAGCTTCAAAGTCAAAGAACAATGTACTACCAATTTTTTTGAATTGGTGCATATAGATCTATGTGGTCTTACAAGAATAAGAAGTCTTCAAGGTGACATGTATTTCATGTTATTAATTGATGATTATTCTAGAATGTCATGGGTTACTTTTCTCAAAGAAAAATCAAAATCTCTAGACAAGTTTAAAGCATTCAAAGTTATGGTTGAGAATGAAATGGATATGAAAATAAAATGTTTGAGGTCTGATAGAGGTGGAGAGTTCACCTCCAATGAGTTTAACATCTTTTGTGAACATAATGGCATAAAGAGGTACTTGTCTACCCCTAGGAATCCTCAACAAAATGAAGTAATTGAAAGAAAGAATAGGACTGTTCAAGAAGCTGCAAGAACAATGATGAAAGAGGAAAATCTACCGAAAGTCTACTGGAGAGAAGAAATTCATATTGTTGTTTATATACAAAATAGAGTTCAAGCAAGATAAAACAACACAAAGACTCCCTATGAGCTATGGTATGGAAGGATTCCTATTGTCAAGTACTTCAGAGTGTTTGTGATCTATAATTAGAGTTTACAAAATTAACTTGTAAATTGATTCGAATTACAGTTTTTCTCGATCGAGGCAGTATTGCATGATTATGCTTCTTAACCGTTGAAAATGTAAAACTAGTTCATTTAAATTTACAGAAATTGAAAAGATTATCTAACTACTATAATGTTGTAATTAGAAATCAAATTCTAAATTGAAAAATGAAAAGAAATGGAAAGAATGATAGATAGAAGATAGAAGAATAAGATAGAAGATCATAACACGTAGGTTGATAACAAAGTTTGTCCAATCAGGACTACGTCTCTGAGTCCGCTTCTCAAGTAGGAACGCTTTATTAATGTTGCCAAGCAATCAAATTGCCTTGTTACAATATCCAAGCTCCAAAACTTGCATAAAATTTCTCACAATCTCCTCTCAACACTTGAAGACACTCAAAAGGCCTTCGTGCTTACAATATTCTCCTCCAAAGAATTATTTCTCCAAAATGAACTTCACTAATTCACCCTGTTACAAATTTTTCCAAGAAAATTCTACTACCTTTACAAGAAAATAAGAGCCCTTTTTATACCAATTTATTTGCTAATATGGCTTTAACCATATTATTTTGTAAATATTGCATATCTCCCACATACAAGTAAAAATTCCAACCATTTCCCCCTTTTACAATAAAAATCACTAATATCACGTTTACAAATCTTCAAAAATAAATCCCCCTTTGGATTTTATAATTCTAAGCCATACAATTAAAAAAATGAACCCCTTTAATTATGAGTCGTTATAATT
>VDFB02149943.1:0-13239 GCA_007258455.2 Sequoia sempervirens
ACCTTGTGATAGGGTTGGAGGATATAGTGTTTTGGAAAAAGTTTGCAACATTGAAGGAAATAGCGTTCAAGAAGACAATTTTCTATGTTTTGCATTTGTTATTGAGCTTTAATGGAGTAATTTTGCTTTCATCTTGTTTGTAGAATGTAGTATTAACATTGTGAAGGCTTAGTGCACCAATATTTTGTGTTTGTAAATAATTTTCATCTTTTTCCTATACATAGTTTGTTTTCTATTTTTTTTAGGCCTATAACAGGTGGTTTTATAAGTATGGAGTCCTAGAGCATCTTCCCATCGTAAAAATTGTACATCCTCTTGTAATTTGTGTCTAGGATCCCTCATTGTAAATATGGTAGCTATTAGGGTTTGTGGTAGTGCAGGAGTTGCAAGAAACATGTTTCCCTAGGCGAGCCAGTGCAGGTCCGGTTGGGGCAGACTTGGAGAAAAAGATCCATAACTTGCAGAGGAAAAGAGATCTTTGAGAAATTATTTTTGGAGAATTTAGGGGAAGGTCTTGAATATGCATGGTGATCAAGAATAGGGTTTTTCAATTCATTTAGTAGGAGGATTCTTTGACAGTCTGAAACAACAGTGAGGAATCTTGGAAACCCTAGTTTCTTTACCATTTTGCATTTGGATAGTGTACGGCCTATACAGGGCTTGATACCCTAAAAATATTCAAGGTATTGGCATGAGAAACTCATACCCTAAGCAAAGTACCCTGATCCTTTGGTGGGTTTAGGAGAAAAAGGAATTTTAACACTGTTTAGAGGCCTAATTGGGCTTAGGCTTGTAGCCCTTTCCAAACCCTAGGTGAAAGTTTGATGAGAGCGATGGATGGTTGGAGTCTTGTGTTGGAACAAGAACCCTAGTTTGATCATTTTGAAGCTTTACAACACATTCTCCACCCCTGCAAGAACAAGTGGAGTGTTGTGGAAAGATTAACCTTTAGGAAGGATTAAGGGTTAAAGGAAGAATGGAGGAATTGCATCAAGGATAGCTTGATTGTTGAAAACTGACAAGGTAGAGAGGTTGGCCAGGAGAACCAGGGGAACCTAGTCAAGAAGGAGTTCCTATAGGTTAAGGTGGAGTAGCATAACACCGAGGAGGTCTTCCAAGTGAGACCTGAGCAGAATCGTGCTGATTGATTCCTCCAACCCCTCTCCCTACCAAACAGTAAAGGCTGTCTCTTGATCTTCGCAATCAGATTTGGATTATAACCACCTAATCCATCTAGGAAAGAAAATATCAAGACCTGCAAGTGAATCCAGTACTTGGTCTATGAAAGGAAGGGGAAAATGATCATTTTTGGTGGCATAGTTTAGTTCTCTATAGTTGACACAAAATTTCCATTTACCTCCCTTTTTAGGCACAATTACCAATGGGGACACCCATTGGCTATCTGAAATAGGGTAGATAAATCTTGCATCCAATAATTTATATAGTTCCCCTTTTACAATCTCCCTCAATATAGGGTTGATTCTCCTTTGTGGCTGCCTTACTGGTGTGCAATCATCTCTGATATATATCCTATGAGTACAGAGCTTGGGGTCCAATCCTTTCATGTCATGGAAATCCCATGCAAATGCATGCTGATGGGTCTTCAATGGGTTTGTCAGGGACAATTGCTACTCTTGATTCAACTTGCTATTAATATTCAGATGTTTCCCTTCTGACACTTGCACTTGTGTGGTTAACTAAATCATGGTTGTTTCACTAATGTTTGTCATTTTTAACTCATGTGGCAATAATGTATGAAGCATATCTATTGCTGTAGGAAGTTCAGTTGCAGAAGGAGCAGATAAAAGTGTCTTTACTAGACCTACAAAACTAGATTCATGAGTGGATTATTCTTCATGCATCTCACAATGGTTTTGAATTATGTGGGACAATACTTCATCTTCTTCCTAAAGTTGCATAAAAGGGCTTTTGCCTATCATCATGAGTTGTGCCATTGAATTGACTTCCTCAGCCTCTTCTCCAACATGTGGCCATATAGGGTTATCCATATCATGGGATGGTTGAGCAGAAGTGTGGAGAACAAGCTTTTTGGTGCTTCTTCCATAAAAAATAGTCATGTCCCCTAATCAACATCCAATGTAAACATCTATTGTGACTAACCACGACCTACCTAGAATAATGGGATACCCTCCTAGTGTATCTTTAGGGGAGAGGATCATGAAATCTACTGGTACTCCCAAGAGTCTAGAGTTACAACAAGGTCTTCTACTATACCATCTAGTTTGACAATGGAACTATCAACAAGTTGTAGGACAATAGGAGTAGGTCCCATATTTGCAACATTTAGTTGCTATAAGATATCCTTAGTCATCATATTTTTTGCTGCTCCCAAGTCAATTAAAGCATTCTTTACTTGGATTCCATTTATAACAACTCCTACCATAGGACTACCTAGGTCAGTGTATTTAGGAATAGTAACTTTCCCAAGCATGATATCTGCCAACTGTCCCACCACATGAACAATAGTGGGGTAATTCTTTTTCCTCCCTGGCTTTTTGAGACATGCTTCCTTGATTGCTTTGCTATATATGGGAACATCTTTTATGGCCTAGAATAAAGGTATCTTAGCACATATGTGTTTCAGCTGATCCAAAATGTCAAAGATTGTTTCCTCCTTTTCTTCCTTTTGTTTAACCACTTCTAACCTTTAAGGAAATGGTGGGTCTTGATAAGACTGCTGAATTGGTTCAAGATTTTTAGGCTTGCACTTGACTGAATAGGGACATTCTAATGCTCCTCTTCTTCCATAAGAAGCTTGGTGATGATAGGAGTGGAAGGGGTTGGAAAAGTGATTCCTAAACATAGATGGATGTCACTCACACTCACAACATATGTAGGGAATCAATTAGGATCTCCAAAGTAGACTGGTTGCTGTTGTGGTTTGTTATTTGGGTTAGGTGTGGGTTGAGCTGGTAACTGAGTAGGTCTAGGTGTGCTAGAACTTGATCTAGTAGGAGGAGGAATTATGACGGGCTACTGAGGCTATGGAGTGGCTACATGTAACTAGTTGTCTAGTTTGGCCATTGTTTTCCTCCCCTCCATTGGGATGTTTGCTGCTAGTTTCCTGGAGGTGGCTGCCAATTCCCCTAGGACTTTTGCCACTGGGGTGGAGAGTTTTGATGATTGGGTCAAGTGTTTGGAGGGTTGTTCCAAGGCTAAGGTGGATATCCTCCATAGTTGGATGGGTATGGGGGTTTCCATTGATTACCAGATGCATAAGAGTTGAAATAAGGCCCAATAAAAGATAATGGATTTGGTGGCATACCTTGTATTGGGGCCCATGGTCTCCTTTGTGAAATTTAGTAGATTTGATCATCATCACCCTAGATTGGCTTGAACTCGGGTGGGATCTACTTGTTGTCAATGTTGGCTACCATTTTGCATATGTAGTCCTTCTTTTGTCTGCAATGAGGGTAATATTCTGCCAACATTACCTTTGCCTCCTCATGTTTCTTCTTTTCTTGAAGTGTATCTAGCTAAGTAGTCAAATTGTTTATGATGTCTTGCTTTAAATCTTCCAATAAGTGAGTAATCTCCATCCTTGAAACTCCATTGGTGGAAGATTTACCCATAGAGGATTTGTATCCTCTTCCTTTCTTTGAAGTTGTCCTGGAATATTTCTGACATATCTTCTTAATATCATCCCTGGGAACTTGGGTGATATCTCCTCCTCCCATCAAGTCCAGAGCATAAATTTAACTTTTGAGACTCTTCATTAGGTGTATTATGTGGAGATTTCTACAAGCAAAACAAAAACCTTGAAATATAGTCCTCCAAACTCTCATCTTCTTTTTGTTGCATCCTAAATATATCATCTCCTCTCATATCGCTGCCCCTACAATATTCTTTGTACTTCTCAAGAAACTTTTTTTTCATATCATCCCAAGTCTCTACAGTACTCCTACCTAAGCTTATAAACCATTTTAATGCAGCTTCTTTCAAGGTGGTAGGAAACAACTTAATCCTATGAGCATCAGTGGTATAGTCATAGCTTTTGTAGAGGATATCAAACTCAAACAAGAAAGTGTCAGGGTCTTCTGTGACAAGCCAATAGAACTTAGGAAGAACTGAACTAGTGATGTTCTTGAGATTATCAACTTCATACTGATGAGTGATAGGAAATGGGAAAGATAGCTATTTGGTTTTGTTTTGATTTGCATCAGCCATACCTGCTTGATGGAGTTCCAAAGTAAATGGATTCTCAATCAGGTTTTGGGTAGCTTGGGCTTCATAGGAAGTTTCAGAACTAGTCAAATTGGGAAATGCATAACAAAAGGATGTGCCTCTTCTTCCACTTCGTCTCTTGGTAGATTTTGAAACTCAACTATTTGGTTATCAGGATGAGGATCATTAGGAAATAATCTCCCATAAGCATCTCTTCTCCTACCTCTATGCATGTGGTATTAACTCAGTATCATCCAACTCAGACAAAGAATTGGTGAAAGAATAGCAAATCAATACTTTCCTAGATGAGGGGTATGCTAAGAAAAAACTTCAAATCTATACTAAAGCAAGAAAGAAACTATAAATGACTCCAAAGAACTTGGACTAGTTTGACACCATCCCCGACAACAACACCAAAAATGTTGGCCTCCTCTAATGGTTCAATAACTAATCCCTGAGAGTTGTGACTTAGAGAGTAGACATCTACACTAAGTAGCTATCTTACTCATCATGAAGATGGATTTCATTGTCAACCCAAGGATGTAAACTTGAAATGGGTCAACACTGTATGTGCACTAGGAATCCACTGTAGTCATCCATAAACTAGAAAAGAAATAATATTGATAATAAAATGCTGGAAAGAAACCAACACAAGCACTAAGCATGAATCAAAAACTACACTGAGCATCAACAACTGGACTAGAAATGGATGACATAAATAGAAATCTCAACAAATAGGCATGAAACTACTCTGTCTACCTTGGCTGCAGGAATAGTCATAGAACATAATTCCAGTGGCTACAAGAACAAACAACTGTTGAAACCAAAACTAATTACTAAACATAAAAATAAATTTGAAACTAAATGGGTGGAATTCTCACCAAGCAGGCCCCCTT
This sequence comes from Sequoia sempervirens, assembly GCA_007258455.2. Classification (NCBI taxonomy): domain Eukaryota; kingdom Viridiplantae; phylum Streptophyta; class Pinopsida; order Cupressales; family Cupressaceae; genus Sequoia; species Sequoia sempervirens. The sequence continues at coordinate 5,082 of VDFB02149943.1, forward strand.
GAGCGAGTCTTCCTTAAGCTAACTTAGATGCAGCCAATCAAAATATCATTTTATTCCTTGAAAGCATGATTACAACACATCAACAATAAGATTGTATTACTAAAACTGGAAAATGCAAGTACAATCTCAGAACGTCCAACCTTATGAAAAGGGGCACCTGACCATTATTTATAGAGGGAAAAAATCCTAATTAACCCTAACTACCTAGGCAGTCGACTCCATCAAAATAGGAGGATGCCATTTATTGAAAGCATAGAAAAGAGAGGGAGGAAGTTATGCATGTGCCAGATTTGGTTAAAGTAGACTTTCCCCAATGAGAATCCAACACAACACACTCCCTATATTTGCTCAACTAACAAACATGACCATTAAAAGGTAGTTATGTAATCTTTCATTCAAAATAGGAATTTCCCTCCATTGGAAGTTTCCATCCATTGAGAGTTTTCCCTTCTTTGACCTCTTAATGACCATCCTTTTGGTTTCCTTAGCAATCGACTAGCTGGCAGGAGTTTCTTCCACTTTGCAAGCTTCATTTACATTAGCCCCTTAACGTGAACCTACATAATGACATTAGCACACACAAACAATTGCATATCCATAATTACCTTAAAGTAGCATCCATTCAACCACATGTAAAATTAACATAGATAATTCACATAGCATGTTAATGTCATTAAAAGTCACAAGGATAAGTTTATGCCCAAGGTTTATGGATTTAAGGAAATAACATGGAAAATGTCAACAACTAGGTGCCAAAGTCTATGGTAACAACAACAAATATATGATAAACCTTATCAAAATTGAGCCATTAATTGGACTCATTGCCTCATGCACTGATTGTAGTGGCTCCCAATCATGAATAACTAATAACTTTTTAGGATCAGGTTTAATAAACCCTCCTCCTATCGCATGCCCTAAGAACTAAACTTCGGTCTAGGAAAAAGAGCGCTTCTCCTTTTTCATAAAGAGATTGTGCTCTCGCAATAGCTGGAACACCTCATCCAAGTGTTGATCATGATGCCCCTCAAGGGTCTTGTTGTATATTAGTATATCATCTAAAAACACTACTACACACTTACCCAAAGGTTGCGTAAAGACACCATTCAAAAGAGTGTAAAACATGGTTGGGGCATTACAAAGCCCAAAAGGCATCACTAGGAATTCAAATGACCTATACCTGGTGGTGATGACAGTCTTCTCCTCATCACCAACAACAATTATTACTTGGTAGTAACCTACATTAGATCAAACTTGGTGAAGTATCTCCCCCCTTCTAGTCGGTAAAATTAATCTACAATCAAGGGGAGTAGGTACTTATTCTTGATGGTGAGCTTTTTTAGAGCTCTATAGTCCACACAGAATCTTAGACTCCATAGTTCTTCTTCTAAAAGTGGGTTGGGGACGTATAGGGAGACCTCAAGGGATGAATGTATCTGAATTCAACAAGCTCAGCCAATTTTTTCCTCAGTTCAACCATCTCTGGGCTGGACAGTTGGTATGGTGTATGAGCCGATGTTCTAGCTCCAAATTCCAACTAATCTAATGATCCAATACTCGTTGAGGTGGAAATTATGAGGGCAGCTTATCTAACATCACATCAGATTATTATGCAAGCACTTCAGCCACAACTTTAGGATATGTGAGAGAAGAAACTTCACTCTCATCATAGACACCTATTAGGGTGGCTAAGTATGAAAAATATTTATCCTTTTGGACTACTCTACCAAAACTTAGAGCTAACAAAGCCTTAGAAGATTCTATATATTTTACTATCTTCACCATACAAGTATGGGGTGCATCTAGGAAAATCAAGAAGTCAAGGTGTGAAATAACCACAACCCTGGTCCTTCTCAAAAACTCTTACCCTAGTATCAAATCAAAATCCTCTATCTTAATTTCCACAAGGTTCATAGAACCCTACCATCCCCCAACTCGCATCTTCACATCCTTAACATTCCCAATGCACTTCTGACTTTTAAGCAACCAAGTTCACTGCCTTAAAAAATGATGTTGCATCTTGAATCACCATACCAATACTCTTGGACTTCTTGTGCGAGATGTAGTTGTGATTGGCACCAATATCTATCATGGGGTAAAAGTAAAAAGTTGTGTCACACTTTTGACCAACTTATCAGCACAAGTGAATTTTAGTATTTATAACTACAAATCAATTTTGGTCAAACATATGATCTAGTAAGACTCATTCTAGATAAGTTAAATATGTCTACAACTTTTCCAACTAAAATTGTTGGCTAAATGCATATGTAGCACCACTTCAAGGCCAATTTACTAAAAACATGAAATTATTCAAAAAAATTATTGTTTCAACAACTCCTACTCATATAAATAATATTTTTTTAAAAATGTAAAAATACCCTTTTGTAGATGGACACAAGTGTAGTTTTCAAATATATATTTATTTTACTAGTTCAATTATTATTTATATTTTATTTTTATCTTTTACTAAAAGTAGGTTATCAACACAAAAATATTAGGTTGATTACCATGCCAAGAAAAATAATAAAACTTATTAAAAAAATATGATGCCCTAGATAAAAGAATCTAGATTAAGATAGTATAATTTGTTTTCTATTTTAAATAAATATTTAATATAAAATTTGACATCGAGTGGAAACAGTCATGTTTTAATACACACACATTTAAATATTTATTTAAAAATATATATTTATTAAAATTGCAAAAAAATATATGGATAAAAAAAATTGCAAAAAAAATATATCCATACCCTAAAGTTTCAAGTTATAAATATGCACAAAAAAATTGAAAGAAAAAAAAAGAAAAATTTCTATATAAAGCTTGATGTCTCATGTAACGTTATTTTTTAACATTTTATCAACAACTAAATTATAGTGTTAATTTATAAAAAACTATTTTGAAATAATTTTTTAATTTTTTCAAAAAAATACAAACATAATTTATATACTAAAAAATACATATTTTATTAGTTTACATCATTTCAAAATTCAAAACATATATGCCACTTTCTAGTGATTCAATTTTAAAAGTTAGGTTAGTGTTGGTCGTTTCCTTTATAAAAAGTGTAACACAACTTTGTACTTTTACCCCATGGCCATCACTCTCTTTGCATCAAAGTACACCTTGACAAAGCATAACTCGTGATCCTGCTCCAAATTGGTCAAAGTAGCACCCTCTTCACTCTGTATAGCAGGAAACATCTGCAACACTCCCATCTCATGAACACCCCCCTTAACAGGCTCAACCTTGGTAGCATTCAGACTCTTCTTTTCTAGACAATCTCAAGCCCAATGATCAAGATTTCTACACACAAAGAAGGTCTTAGCCTTTCTTTTGGCTATAGTAGACTCTACATCCTCATAACCCTAACTGATCTTCTTATTGTTAGACTTCTTAGATGAGGGTTGATTCCCATTATTCACCTTGTCCTCATACGGTTGAAATTTCTTCTTTGAAAGAGCCCTAAAACTCCCACCTTGTGGTTTCGAGGACTCCCCTTTAAAATCAAGGAGTCGGTCGGTGATAACAATAGTGATAGCCAAGGTCTACACATGTTGATGCCTTAGATTGGCTTATGCCCAAGGTTGCAAAACCTTCATATAAAAGAACAAGCAGTCCATTTCACTCATATCCTTTATCTCAATCATGAGTACAAAGAAAGCTTTGATGTTTAATCTCGGATTTTATCAAAGTGCCTCAACTCCATAAGCCTAGTCCTACATAGCCATTTCGAATTTCTTGGGCGAAGCTATTCCCTCAAGGATTCTTTGAACTCATCTCATGTATTGATATCTGCAACTGGATGCCCATCCTTGAGATCCTCAGCCCGGGAGTTCCACCACAGCTTAGCACTACCGGTGAGAAAAGTTGCAATAGATTTGATCTTACCCTTCTTAGACAAGTTCGGGATGCTAGAAAAGTACTCATCCATGTCCCAGAAAAAGTTCTCTAAGAGCTTATCATCTCTTTGGCCATCATACGTCTCAGTTTCTCTTAGATTCAACACTCGGCCTCTACTTGATTGGGATAGAGCAGCCTTTATTATATCCACATCGTCAGCCATCTATTTCCTTTTATCTTTGGTTTCTCGAGCTTCCACCTCCAAAAGCTCAAGTCGAGCCTCAGCCTCCATCACCTCAAGAGCTATAACTCTGTGTTGAGTTGATCAACCCAAACTCGAGTTCTAGAGTGATGCCTCCCTCTAGTCATACGAATACCATCAAAGCTTTCATCTCGATGCTCTAATGCAAAAGCACGCTCACTTCTATCAACCATGACTAAACCCTAAATTTCATAAAACTATCTAGCAAGAATGGTTGAATCTGATACCAACTGTCAAGGGTCCAGGTTCGAACCCCCACGACACTTCCTTAATTTTGATTAGTTTCTCAAGGATTCAACAGAAAAATTATATAGACTATGCCTTCTAACAAGCCATTAGTGCATCCAAGCATATAACAAGTACTCAAGCATAATTCTTACTCAAGCATAATGAAAGAATTGTACTTAAAGAATTGCACCAACACAGAATTAGACCAAAAACTGTGCTTTCCTTATTATTCAACCATGCAACAACTGTAAAAATAATTACAAAGAATAAAACCATACACATAGTTTAGATTAAACTCATTCAAAAACATCTGAGTTAAAAGAGTTATTTACAAGCTATCCAGAGAAAACAGGTCTACTCTCTAAGCCCAAGATGGACTCGTCATGCAGAATGCTCTCAAAACCCTTCCTGCTACAAGAACTCGCAAGCAAACTCCAATTCCAACTTGAGAGCTACACAAATCTATGTACAAACAATGTATAGACCTTCACTCAAGACTCACAGGTCTAAGGGTTTCAAACACTATACAAAGTATAACCAAACTCCTCAATTACAGAGAAACTCGGACCAAGCCATCCTACTCTACAAGAAATTACAAGACAAATGAACTCCTTATCTTTTCCTGAAGCGCTCCTCTACTTATAGAATTCTGAAGCCGAGGATAAGAAATCCACTTAGACCAATCATATTGCTCCATTCGGGGTGTAATCTGGGCAACCAATGAGAAGAGTTGGGAATCCAAGCTCAACCAATAGGAGCGTGTTCTGCAACACTCGGGTCGGGATAAGCATCGAGCTACTCACACCTTATTGCACCAAAAATATCTCAACTCAGAAATATCTTGCACTGCAAATGTCGTAACACCCATACACACTCCAAAGCCTTGCACTTTTTCCTTGCACCACTTAGCCGACACCGACTCACTCTAGCGCAACACTAGAGCCCAATTTGCATTGCATCGCTTTGCAACATAGGGACAACTTTGCACTAGTTGGACTGGAACTCGGGTCGGAACAGGGACAGTGTACTTTTGGAATCAAGTTGAGAACATAATGGGACTAGCACACAATAAGCTTAACATCCTCCCTTTCATTGTAATTGAACTTGAATGATCGATGTCATGGATAATTTCACTTATAATACAATTTTGATACAAAAGAGTTTTAATGAAAAATGTTATTAATGGCCTTACTTAGTTTCAACCCTTCTCAATGCTCTTATCCAAGGTCTTATTCCTTGCCACCTTTCATGACACCTCCTCCCTTTCACTGTAATTTAGTGCATGATATATATATGTCATAAAAAATGTCACTTATAATACAATTTTAATTGTGATTGTTCTCTTACAAGACATTCATATGTACATTGAACTCACACCACCTCCATAGTTGTAGGCAATTTCTATAGAGCTCTAGTTCCTAATTACTTTCAAGAAATAATGATAAACCAAGCATACTATCTTTCTTTTAAAAAACTTGTTTTTCATCAATTTTTTTAAAAATAATTATTTTAGTTTTTTGAAAACTCTTGTTGACGAAAATAAATACTATTGACAATGATTTATGATATATGTACATTTTAAATAATTATTTCATTTCTTAAAAATATCTTATTGAGAAAAGTAAATACTATTGACAAACAGTTCATGAGATATGTTTTGAGGAAAAAGTGATCATTTATTGGGCGAACACATTTTTGAATGAGCATAGTTGAGAGGACATTAAAGTTTTAAAATTAAACTTTGAGCAAAATGTTTTTTTGTTTTTTATTTTTTATTTTTTAATCATGGTTTTCAAGTTGATGTCACCTAAGTTAATTATGCTTAACAAGATAGTAAAGGGACTATTCAATATTTTTGGTGCTTTTATATGTGGAGTTATATTAATAAATGTTATAATATTAATAGTTTTTTATATTTATATTATTTTTTATTTATTTTTTATGTTTAATTTAAGATAATGTTTTGATGTATGTATATGATAATAAATGATATGATATTAATTTGTATTATATATTTCAAATTTATGTAATTTTTATTGGAAGAAGAATGCGATTTTGATTAATTATTATAGATCAATATTTCAAAAAATAAAGATTTAGAAAGTCTATGTTGAGTTATTTTTGACAATGTATTCTTAAGATGAAAAATATAATATAGATTGTTATATTTTAAAATATTAATATTTGTTCTTATTCAAGAATTTTTTTCTTGAATCCCTAATTCAAGAAGTCAACATAGGGAATCCTTCCTCATCTAAAATGACTAGGAGTCAACTTGCATATCATGCGCTATTGACTTTCTATTTAAGTGAAGCCCATATTTTTGAAGAAACTAAGAAAGACAAGAAGTATAGGGATGCAATTCAAGTAAAGTATGATGTTATAATTAAAAATAAGACTTGGGATCTTATACCTGTGCTGTAGAAAAATGGCCCCTTGGAATTTTCATGGTGTTTTAGGCCTTTCTTCATGATGCTTGGTCTATTTTGCTTTGATTTAATGTTGTAATGTGGCTTGAACATTCACATTAGGTCCTTAAAATGTAAAAAATGGCATCTTGTGAAGGTGTTGTAAAACATTTCTACACTTTTCTAGACTCTATTAATTACAATTCACCTAAAAATCACATTTTCATCACTTATTAATTCATATTTTGAAGTGTTGTAAAGTCTTGTAACAAGATTACATGCTTTTCTAGGCATAATTTCACTATTTGCACCTTTCTTATGGTTTATTTGAGCCCTTTATGCCCTTATAAGGTTTAATTAAGTATATTTTTGAATGTAAACTCGAAAAACAACATTAAATGTGACTTAATTCCTGACACCCACTTTCAGGTCCAAAGTGGGACCCATTCGCCATGGGTGGTGAATGAGTCCCTCTTGGCTCCAAATTCAAAAAAAATAAAATTTCCATTCGGGTTTTTATTCAAAATCACTTGATGTCGGCCTATGATGAGGTATCATTAGGTTACTAAGGCACAAGTGTGATAAATAAGTGTTTTTCTCCTCATTTTACATCTCCTAATCTCATTTTTCATTCAAGCATTCATCAAGTTCATTAATTCACTCACTCAATTAAACATTCATCACTTTGCATCATCTAATCAAGTATCATTCAAGTATTTTGGAGCAGCCATTGACATAACTTCAGATTTTCTTCAACAAGGGTTTGGTAAGTTGATAGCATTTGCATGTTATTTGTTTATCATTCTCTTACATTTCATTATTTCATTAAGGGTTTGATTACCAAAGTGGGGTTTGACCAAGACAAACCTATATTCTCTAACCCTCAACCATTTTTCCTCTCTTGTATGTGTATTTGTAGACTTGTATATGCAAATTTGATAACCAATTAGGTATTAAAAGGTGGTTAACAAGTCAACAAGGTGCTTCAAGTCAAATCAACCTCATTTCAAGCTTAGAGAAGACATTCTGTTTATTTTCTGTAGAATTAACTTCATCAACCTGACAAGTAGACTGTTAGAATAGCCAAGATCTGATTGCAAACCTGAATATACCTTCCACAGAAGAGGAAAACGAAAAAATAGAGATTGCATAAAAACATGCAAATTGATATATTTGAAAAGACCAATTAATTACAAGATATAATTTGCTTTATAAAAGCAAAGATTCCTAAACCTAATCTTATCTTGAGCAACAAGATAGCTCGATAAGATAAATATAAGATCCTATATCTTAGGAATTAAATAAATCCTAAGTAAACTTATGCTAAGTGTAATTAATAATTAATTACACCAACACCCCCCCCATAAGTGCAACTTAGGGAGAAGCAAATTATTATGCAAATATGAGTCCTGGCAATAAGGCT